>JAPMOR010001988.1:329204-387828 GCA_026543865.1 Argiope aurantia
TCAACAACTTTCGAGGTCTGCTTTAGTTGTTAGAGGACTTATAGCCCCTTAAACGACTATCAACATGATCATACCAACAATAATATCAACATGAAGTTATCACATTCCATTCTTTGCTCTAGTTCTAAATTAATTTTGTTATTTTAAACTTTAATAAATAACGTTTCCTCAAAAGATTCAATTAGCAAGAACTTAAGCTAAACTATAGCATTTTGGCTCAGTTTTTCATTAATAATTTCTGAAATAATTATTATAAGATTATTTTTATACTATATTAAAAATCTTACAAGAATAGTTTAAATGTTGCCATTTAATTGCCACCCAATTTGCCCTTTATTTGAATACTTTTTTTCAATATAAATTTTTAAATAAAGATCAAAACAATTCTTTTGCTGTTATTCAATGCAAACCAATTTTATTTTTCCATTAAATCTTTCATTCACGTGTTTTACCTGTAGTCAAAGTTATGATAAAAAATATTAAATTCTTTAAGCATTAAATTAAGGGTAGAATTATTATGACCCATTTTTGTTTCTAATTCCTTATTATAAGAAAATTATTTATTAAATAATTAAAAAATAATATTTTTTTATTAAATAATTATTGTACACTGTATTTTTAATATTTCCATACATCAATCCAATGACATTAGTTTCATTCATAAACGATGCTTTGTTCAATTTTGGCAAATGCTTCAATGATATTAATTAATGAGTAAGGTTATTCAAGGCTATTGGATCTACTGAAAGTTGGGGATATAATGAGAAAAATGCCATTAATTGATGTTTCTACTTTCTCGTGCACGAAATATGCAAAGAGAAGCCATTGTCATCACAAAAAATTCGAACACGAAATTTTAAGGAATCAATATGTTTCACACTTCTGTGAGTATTAAAACATGTTTTAGATTGTTTTTTTTATCTGTGAAAACAATTATTCTAAAACATATCGCATTAGATGGATGAAAATTAATATTTGGAATTTACAGGATCTTGGCAGGTATCTATCAACTTTTGAATGAAATCCATTAAAAGTAAAGCTGTTTGCTCTGCTATTCGAATCCAAGTTAACAGGAGAGTTACAAAATGAAAAATTAACATGCAAAGAGCTAGAAAAACATAATTCAGTGCACATATTTAGCATTTAAATTGTAAATATGTATCACATTTGGAATATCATTAGTCCCAGAGGTGACTTTAAAGCTCTGCTCTCTGTCGGTGCTCTTTGCTTTTACATGCATGCAAATGTGGTAACTCAACAATTTAAAAACGAAATGACTGTAAATCAATTTTGATAGGCGATCTCGTGACTACAGCTGTAGATCTAAGTCAAATTTTGGTTTTAAGTGGTTAGGAAAATGACGTCTAATATATATAAAATGTTTTCTAGAACTTACGTATTAACCGCTTCCCGGGGATAAATATATAAAGAAATTTCCAAAACTTGCATTCTTATGGGCTCCTTCTTAATTATTGTATGCCATTGGTATGTGATCAATAGTGCGCAAGAACTAATTTACTTTACTATATATTTCTTTATTATTTATCATAGGTTACGAAGCACGCAATATGTGGGAATCTAAGCCCTCATTAATTTCAAGGTCTTGCACTAGAGCCTCAAATTTATAGGAAGTTTGGAAGGAGATAACGCTTTCACTAGAATGTGTGCAAGAAATTTCGGGAGGCGTCTTCTTCTTTTTTTCCTGGCAGAGGGGGAATTAAGGTAACTATTCTTCGAATCACTGTAGCAAAATTCATCACCTGATGAAATTCGTTATTGCCATAGTAATCAAGAGATGGGAAATTACATTCCTAAAGATTAATAAATTCGTGCCAGTTTGTTAAAAAAAACATGGAGGCAAAGCAAAAAAGATCGTTTAATCAGTGTAAAAGCATATTTACAAGAGTTTAAATTATCCTAATCATTGTGCAAGGCGATTCCTGGTGGGTATTGTTCCTGTCGGAGGATAAGGAACTAAGGTGAGAGATAAATAACATTTTCACTATTTTTCCATTAGAATTCAGAAGTATCAAAAAGAATATACGCGACATTTCCGAATACTTCAATTAAAATCATCCCGAGGAGAAATATTTGTTGTGGCAATAACGATGATAAGGAGAAAAATATGGATCTAAAAGTTTGCTAGACTCCTGCATGGAAGTTCAGAATATAGAGGCAAACAAATAGTAGTGGCGTTCTCAAAATTTTCTCTCACGCTCAGTAATAAAGCTGTCACCCTCCTCTCACTGCCCAACATGAAATATAGCCTTCGGCACATCCGAATTTTATTTTCAAATTTCTGCACCTGAGAACTCTATGCTTCGTAGTGGAATAAAAATATTAAATATGTGTTTTCGAGTTTCTTTTTGATAAATAGAAATCAAAATTCGACAAAGAAGTAAATTTTAATTGGAAGAATTCATACCAAATTACTTTTATTTAAATAGTAGCGTTTATGAGTTATTGCTTTTAGATGAATTGGAAATTATAAGCCAATTAAAGAAGAATCCTTCATAAATTTGGTTTGAAAAGAGATAAGGATCTATATTTTAGTTTCTAATTATGTAATAAATTTTCATTACTGTATGCCGTTGGTTAAAAGTTGTGCATTTATATGTATGCCAAAATACAGACTGAGATAAATAGTCAATCTCTAAGAAACACATGCTAAAATTTGGCACATAATAATTTAGATATTAAATCTATGCATCAATTTTATCTATCTAAGTTTTAATGACATGTGGTTATTGAAAAGTACTCGTCTGTACTCGTCGTCTGTACTCGTAAACCCACACAGATGGACTTTTTGGGAAATTATACTGTTTGAAATTTGGTAGAAATTTAGAAGTTTTGATGTTAAAACCATATAATTAATATCATCCTTTTAGCTCCATTTTGAGTTTCCGTATTCAAAGACAGATATAATGCGAAATGGAATTCTTTGTAACTAACAGGAGTTGTTTCTGTAAAACATTTTAGCACTTCAAACTATTTATTTACCCCGTTTCCCTTCATAAAATTGTGAACCAGCTGAAAGGCTGCGAATACTTTACATAACATTGGTGAACGACAGTTAGGAAGTATGCATCTTTCGCTTGAATCTAGCATTCTTACTGAATTTATAGTGACATTATACATTTTGGACGCATGCTTGCCAACTGATTGGCATCAAACTTTGGCAATTCATTAAAGTTGTAATCACAAGACCACATGCCAAATTTCTTCGTTTTAAATCATTGCTTTTATTAATTATTGCATTTGCATTCGTGAGAAAGTTCACAGTGACAAACAACCAGTCTTTTGATAGATTTGGTTCAAAATTGGATAAGTATATTTTAACGGCGAAGACTATGTACCAAATTTTATCTACTTATATCTTTGCGTTTTGTAATTGACGAGATCACCAGTCGAAAAGCCAGATAGATAGAACTCCTCTGAAAAGACTTCATTCAACAATTGATCTACCAATCTGATCCTAAGTTCATTTCATCCGTGCAGTCCAATGTGTTTTTTCTGTTATCATGTTTACATACAGATAGAAAAACATAATGCCACGCATTTTTTTTCTTCGAATTCAGTGTGGTATGATACATGGATATTATTCAAATATAGAGTTAGGATTTTTTTGCCAATTACAATACTTCCTATATAATACTTTACAACTATGGACTATGTAAATAATTTAAAGAATTCATCATCATTAAAACTATTAAAGCTTATCTTATCTGGACGATTTGACACTTACAAATATTAGAGTACTCCAACTCAGCAAGCAGGTCAAGTCACCTATAGGTCGGCCATCCCTTAGATAACTTGACAACGCTGAAAAAGACATCGACATGCTTTATGTCTAAAACTGGTAATCTGTAACTGGATAAGCAGTGATGGTAGAATCTGACTGGTAAAGTTATGGCTATTGGCTGTAGAGCCGAAGAAGAATACTTTATATATGTTAAGGCCAAAGCCCGAAATCGGCCAATTCGCGATCTGGCCAACGTTGCTGTAAACTTACCGACCAATGTCCGATCTTTTCTTGATTTCGGGATTTGGCCGGCCAATTCGCGAAATGGCTTGGGACGATCTGCCAAAGTAGGAAGAAAGGAATCAAGAGCAGATTGCTTTACACCCTGTTAAAAATAAAGTGTTTAAAAATGAATACTCTTGTGTACAGTTTTTTTTTAAGTACAATTGTTTCAGAAACGAGTTCAAATATAAGTGACACCTCTGAGTTAAGAATAAGCTTGTAATATATAAAAATATGATCTCGTGTTATTCTGTTCTCATATTAAAGCCATAATAGAAAATATTCAGTGAACGTACATACTGTAACAACGTGATAGCGTAAAGATTAGATTCGCGCCCTTCAAAATGAACAAATTATATCTTGAGCAAAGGCGTTGCGTATCGTGTATGAATACAAAGGCAAATTGAGTATTCAGTTTTCAATTACCTTTAATTGTGATCCTTAGTCTTTTTCTGCTACATGGACCTAATGTTAAAGATCCCAGATCACACACATTATCTACCGAAATATCACTTCAAAAAATATGAAATTTTTTGCAAAGGCAAATAGCAAAAATAAGGGCTCATTAAAACAAATATGAAGGACAAATAGTTTTGTTATTAATATCATTTAAAACTATTTCTTTGTTGGCGCCATCTGTCGAATTTCACCTACAACATGTCCTTATTTATATTTTATGCATGAATGTCATTATATTTATTTACCACTAGTCGCCAATGGCGACCAGCCGGTTCACCAGTATTAATGATCGCTAAAATTTTCAATTAATGTAACTTGTTCTCTTAGTAGCTTTTTCTGCAAAATATTTTTGAGCTTCTTATTTTGGTAGTTATATGATTCAGTCGTACTTTTATGTAGGCCTTAAACAGTTTTGTTTTATTGTATTACTTTCTCTAATGTTCTGTCAGTATCCATTAAATTTCTACTTTAAATTAAAGTGGAAATGTTAAACTGCAATCAATATAAAAGCTTTTTATATTTAAGCTAACCATGTCTTTTTTTAAATATGAAAATTGAAATCAGAGTCGTTCGGCAGTGAAATTATATGTGCACTGCAGAATAATGTATATAATATCTTAAAGAATTATTCAACAAAAATTTCTCTGATTCATCGTAAAATTAATTTTTTACTTTCAAAAGGACGATGCAAATAAAAATATTTTATTTTATTTCAATCAATAAATAAACTTATGAAAAAATTACGAATTTTAAATTTTACACAATCCTTTGGGCCCAAGGAATCAAGGAATCATATTCTGCGAAATACTCTTGACACCAACTTTTAAATAAATAAATAAACTTCCTTATCTTCTGCGATGAATCTGACCAATTTATGAAATTTTTATTCATCAGTTTTAGAACAATCAACATTTTTACAATCACAGGCCAATCACTGTCGGGAAACCCTGCAGAGGATTAGCGTAATCTTCATTGAGACAGTCGGTAAAGTAGTCTAAAATTGCCAGTTTTTATAGAATATCGATATTGAAATTTCATAAATCAGTCAGTTTTAGTGATTGATTTAGTTGGTTGGAGTTCAATAATTTTTATTAAAAATATTGGTGTCTCGGGAATATTTTGTTAAATATGATTCAAAAGACAGAGGACCTATGTAAAAATTTAAAATTTCCTGATTCATCGGAGCATTTATTGACTAAAGTTATATTAAATATAATTATTTAGTTAATTTAGACCATTTTGTTAGCAAATGTATGCCCCAAATTAGCTGATGGTCGTTGATTAGAGTGATTATCCTAAGTATATTAAACTATGTTTGCCTTAAATTAAATTGTTTTATTGAATTAATAATATAGGTATTGTCAAAGCTCATAGAAAAACTATTCCTCATTTTACTTTTCAGAAAATATATTATTTCATTTTTTTTTTCATTTTGTACAGACACCTGCCGAAAATTACAATTTTGTTTATTAAATTTGCAATAATAGTTGATTTACTTTTTAATTTAAACTTCTATCAATGTGATGGCAACACGTTGATAAAAGCTATTTTTTTTTAATTTGACGTGCTCGTGCAGATTAAATTTTAGCATAATTTAATCTAAGCATAATTTATAAATTAAATTTTAAGCTTTAATTTGATGCAAAAATCGATTTTGTGCTGTAATATTTTCTGGTTATAGCGACAAAACGCCGAAATTACGCTTAATTTTTAATTAAAATTCTAATTAAAAATTTTTAAAAAATCGCTCCACGGTGCACATTCCCGACCTCCAAGGTATATATATGCCAAATTTGATAAATGTATGTCAAACGGTTTGGACTGTAGAGCGCCAACACACACACACACGCACGCACGCACAAAATATACATTGAGCCTTATTTATAAGTATAGATTATCACATCGGGCTTTGGCCAAGGATTCCCGGCCACTTCACGAAATGGCCAGCCAAAGTAGAAAATACAATATTAATTGCAAGTATTTCGGACTTTGGCAGTAACATATATACGTTGTATGCGAGAAAATGGAATTGGTGTAGATTTCTGATTTGAAATAAACCTTTCTTATTTGGGTTTCAATATTACTTGGAGGCACTGTAAAAAGGAAACCAAAATAAAAGGTTTTGTTTCCAATTTTATCTACATTTTAAAAGATTTCAAGAGTCTCATTTTTTATTTTTTAAGTTATTATCTTGTAAATAATTTATTTATCATAAAATAAATGCTAATATTTATTCGTTAATCTGTTGTGATTTTTTTAAACAGCTCCACTGAATCATAAACTTAATAACCTAACTTTTTTAACTGAGTAAATTCTTCTAAAAAATTAGAGTTATACGTGGGTTGTCATCTTTACAGTAAAAGTACTTAGTTAAAATGAAAAGCAGGAGCGCCATTTCATTTTTAACATAAAATACTACATCTAGGAAAAAAATTAGAAAAATTGAATTAAACGAAAAGTCGTTATCCAAAAAAATAGAGACAAAAGAAAAAGAAAAATATTTTACATTATTATCCAAAATGTAAGAATATTGTATAAGAAACTGCTAAAACTATTCGACTATTAAATTAGAAGAAAAATGTTGATAAAAAGAGCTTGCGGAAGTTGAAAGTGATGCAAAGAGGCTATTTCCCAGGATAATTGTCTCAAATAAAAAAATAATAATGGCTTTTCGTTAAGAAGTAAAAGAAAAAGGTGATCTTTTATCATTGTGGTATGTATCATTGTGGTATGAAAACACATAAAAAAAGAAACACTAATGATGATTTATCTTAAGCTTTCAAATATGAATGAATTTGATCCATATAAAATTTAAAAAAGAAGGAAACTGAAGAATACGATGAATGTTTGTATTGAAAATTTTTTTCGACTTTCACGTATATGGCGCAAATGATAAGAAAGTATTGCATATCGACTGAAATACTAACTTGAGTTTTCGACGAATATTCCTCCTTCAGAACTCCCTGAATCCTAATAATACGTGTTTAGAATCGTGTATAACTGAATGTCACTTTCTCAGTTAGTTTATGAACAACTACTATAACTCGTATAAATTTTCAGCTGAACGCATGAAATTTGGCTTGTGGTCTTTGTTCTTCAATTAGGCTTGTAGATTTATTTCAATTTAGGACGATGTCCATTGGTAGGAAATGTGTTCTGTCTGTCTGTCTAAGAGTGAATGAATATCATAGCTATAAAAAGTGAAAATTGTTACAAAGATTCAGTATTTGGTGTATAGATTTATATCAAAATTTTGAATCAAATCCTACAGTCTATTGGATTTATTTAAAATTCTTTATGCAATCTATTTGATGAAACTAAGATTTTGCATAAAATTTTGGTAATAATCAGTGTAAAATCTTTATCCAAAATGTAAGTTCGTTTTTCTTTACTATACAACGAAACACTAAACTACCAAAGATATGAATCTGAAAATAAGATCTGAGCTCTAGTCGCGTTTACAAACTTGCTCACAACTTTAGAGAAAAGTCCACAATTGTATTGAAGGGGGAAGGAAGGATAACGCCTTTATTAGAGAATATACGAGACATTTTTCTTTTACGGTTTGTCAAGAAAACAGAACCTATGCCGTCTTTCCTCTTTCAACATTCTACGTCATAAAGGCGACAATTCACATGCGCCTTCCACGTCACTGAGTTCAACAATTTCACATGCAATTGGGCAGTTCAGGCATATTACTAGAAAATCTGCAAATAACGACACTCTGAACTCTTCCATTGTAGATATTAAGGAAGGCAAATATATTATAATACAATTCACTTCTTTCACATTTTGAAATATTATATCCGCAGTTTCCAATTCCAATAAGGCGATATACCAACTTGCTAGGACAATTTTGAAATTCTGCGATAATGCCTTGGCTTCACCTTCACAAACCTGGTGACTTGATCATCGCGACAAAGAAAGGATTAACATAGCATTTCAATATATGTTTTGCCCAAACAATATTTCATTTTATAGTCAGAAACCGGTAATGACATTTGAGCCATCTTTCGTCGCAGATGCTTCTGTGCCATAACAGTAAAGCAATGTTTGACCCTGACAGTTTCACATGCACCAGGTGAGTTCAGACATGCTGTCCCAAAGCCGTAGGTCCCCTCTGGCTATTTATTAGATAAGCTATATATAATATAACTCTACTGATCTCTTTTACCCTTTGAGGCCCAACATAATCTCATAGAATTGAGTTAGAATGACTCAATATACTGGTTGATAAAAACAACATTGTATCGTAAGGATATTAAAATGTGTCCTTCAATGAGAAAATAATTTCGTATATATTAACATTGTATCGTAAGGATATTAAAATGTTTCCTTCAATGAGAAAATAATTTCGTATATATTTGATTTTCTTCACAAATGCCAGTGTCATAATTTTTTTTAATCTCGTCCCATGCCATAAAATTGTATGAAACATGAAAATTTTAGGATTTTTTTTTTCTTTTATTCAGAAATGTGAAAGACTGCTATCACCCTCTAATTTCATATAATGTATCATCTTATAGAGATTATAATCACGGCTATTCATGGATGATGTTGCTGCACAGTAACAATTACTACATGATCACACAGATGTTTAAATCAATATTAATCAATGTCTTATCTCTAAATCATTTGAAAATGATAAACATTTTCTATAACTAGAAGACTCATTTTAAGGAACACTCTTTTTCTATTCACTGTTTTGAGGATTCAGGGTTAGCAACATCAAAAGTTTTTCGTTCCTTTTATGTACATGCAGCGAAAATGAATTATTCTAGAATTTCAACAAAATGGACAGCCACAGAAATCACCTTTGGCTTTAAATAATTACATTTAAAAATATTTAATTTATTCAATAAAATATTTAATATTTTAAATATGTGTCCGTTGCAAGCATCAGAGAATTTGGTATTGATATTACTGTAAATAGTCTTTAAATTCAGATTATAAGAAAATAAATTACAGATTTTAATACAGCACTTATTGATAAAGATTTTTAATTACAAGAACGATAAGTTGATAATGATATAATTCAGAGACAGTATAATTATATAATTCAGAGAGAAAAACACTAAATAAATCAGGACAATTCTTTAATTATCTGTTAATCGAAAGGCTGTGATTTCATTGATTTTTGATTCTAGATGATTCAAGCCAAAATTGTTAAGGATTAAATTATTTTCATGTATCCTTTATTAATGAAAAGATAAGTATTTTATTACTTAAGACAAAACCATTTATTAAAATCTTTCTTTAAAAAAATCTGCGAGAAATATTTCAAATACTTATAAAATAATAAATACTTAAAGTCAAATTTGGAATTATGCTATTTTAGCTATTTTGCTTAAAATCTTGATTCTTATAAATTATTATTATATATGAAAGCGCTCAAAAATCTTTAACATCACTTTAAATAAAATGAGGGTCGAAAAGAAATCATTCTTTATTTAAATATTAAAGACATATCTAATATCAAATCGATATACACTCAATATATATGTGCGTGTGCATGTGTGTGCGTGTGCATGTGTGTGCGTGTGCGTGCGTGCGAGTGTGTTTAATATTTTAATGCAAAAGGTTACAATGAATAATTACATTCTTATATTATCAGCAATTTTTTATAATTAAAATTTGAAAAAAAAAATTCATTAAAGAATTCTAACGTCTCATAGTTTCTAAAACATAGCTTTACTCTCTCTCAATTTGATAGAATCATGGTTATGAAATTATATCTAAACTATTTATCTGAAATTAAATATAATCAATGGTTTTGAAAAACCAGCTTGTCATCTGAAGCGAATTGTTTTTAAAATATTTAAATTCTAGTTAAAATTTCAAAGAAATCGCACCAATCTATACAAATTTGATAGTTGTGGTCCATACATCTGACCTATAGAGCGTCAGCAAACGAACGTATTTATCTTTATTATTAGTAGAAATACCTGCCTATCAATGCATAATAAAATAAAGGCATATAACAAAAATTTTACAATTTCTGTTTCTTAAGAAAATTAACAGATTATATCATCTTTAGCTTTATTACCTAATAACGGAATAAAGGATTACTTCTAACTTCTCTGTGAAGAAAATATGCTTTAAAATCTCTTTTAATCACATTCATAATTGAAAGGTATTATCTTATGCGCGAAAACACGTTTAAAATTTAAATAAAGAGGATTATTGTTGGAGGCAATACTTTTGCAACTACATAGATTAAAATTCTTTAATCTTGCAGTCAGAATGCATTTCAATAACTTTGAAAGCTTTCAAAGTTTTTTATATATTCAATAAGGCTTACAACAAAGCCTTATTTTATACTGAAATGCAATATACTAATCTAATAATGGAACATTATGCAAATGAAAGCATAATGTTCCATTATTAGATTAGTACATTTTTTTAAAAAAGTAATCAACATATGACTGAAAGAGGAAATTTGTTTTGTAAATCATTAAACTGCAGAAACATTCATCTGTCCTTTATAAAAAAATTGTATTAATTCCATTTCCTTTGTAATTATAAATAGAATTATTAAGAATAAGTTTATTTTCTTTAAATTATTCATTTCTTTTACAGATTAACTAGCTGGTACCTGGCGCGTTGTTGCCGCAAAAGAAATAATTTTGGAAATATGGTTTGAAATTTATAGAAAAAAAATCATATTTATCTTCTTATCTGAAATGAAAACATTCGTTGTAATTTAATGATATATAAAGGAGAAGTACAAATAATATTTATTCTATTTTTTTTCACTTTATTATTCAAGTGCTTTAGGGTAGACAATTTTTTAGACGTCTTCAGCAAAAACAAATAAATTTCTTGCCAACCTGACTCGTAAGCATCCAGTATACATCTGTCCATGTGAAACACATGGATTTTCTAGGTTCAATCTGCACACTTGAAGTGATTGACCTTGTTGATGGTCGTCGAGGATGCAACGTCGGGAATGCACATCAAATAGGGAACTGCAGTCGTTTGAAATCAAAAGGCATGTCGATGGGAAAAATAGAAATGAACGGAATGAGCAAATATTCTAAAATCGACTTTCCGTTAAGAATAGTTGCCTCGCTTCTTGCAGCATATTAGTTTTTTTGATTCTCATGCGCTCGATCTGGTAGCATATAAACGTTGTCTTTCGATTCTTGCCACATGTTGATCTTGAAATTCTGAAGCACGTGAATTTGCAATCCATAAACGTTCTGCTTTATTGCTCGCTTGTCGTTCCTTTTTTTTGTTAGGGAAGCTGAAATTGGCTTATTTCTACGTGCTGCGCTGGTCGATCTATTAAGTGACGAACGTTTCGGGTCATATATATATATATATATTGTCGAAGCGATCAACACGGTATACGCTTGTATAAATTAAATATCGTTTGTCTATTACCTGAATAAATAGAAAAATTACTGTTTGCACTGGAAAATTTCCATTATATATAACTTGACTTCAGCGTCATCGATAATAATAATTCTATTTTGTATGTGCGAGATAAACTCTGAATAATATGTGAGGTTTGCAGCAGAAAAAAAATGTTGTGCATGCTGAATGACAACATCTTGTATAGATGACTATTCATTAATGAGAAGAAAAAAATTAGCGCTTGCACTGAATATTTTCGATTTCATTTCCCACATATTGATCACAATCAATCACAATTTTATTTTGTTTTATATATGAGCGATTAACTCCGAATGACATGTGTCGTTTGCTGTTTACTGTTTGTCTTTTGTTAGTTGCCAATTTTAAAATATAACCTTCACGAAAGTGCAAGCAATAAGTTGATAAATTTTATCGGAATCGATTGAATGGTACGGCAGCACATAAAGTACGAACAAACAAAAATTCATTTTTATATATTAAATTATTAAAACATGCATCACTAAGTTGAATAACTGTGATTAATCATAGAATTGAGAGATAATCAAAACCTTATGATTTATTGAAAATTTTATTTAATAAACATATTGTTACAAACCTGCAATTCGGCTTCCCAGCATAGTTGGTTCTATCATTGGAAAGAATGTTTTACAGTCATCTGAATGCGACGGAGTCCAGGTGTGCGTCGGAGGTCCCAGAGCTTGGCGACAAACTTGGCGACCATTTGGCGACTTGGCGACGAATTTGGCGACTTTGGCGCCAAAATAGATTATACCCGAAACTTCGAGAATTTTCCCGATCCGTCCAGTAGGAATCGAGATACGCCTCGAACGTTCCTGATTGGTTGAGAGGCTTCTAGCCCCGCCTCCTGAGACCTATAAAAGGAAGCGGCCGCCGCTGCCAAGGAGACGACGGAGTAGTCCGAAGACGGAGCGGAAAAGCCAGTAGTCCGAGTTCGAGAGCAGCGAAGTCAAGTCAGTAATCCGAGTCAGAGTCGGAGAAGTAGAAGACGGAGTAGTCGGAAGCGACTGAGTCAAGCTAGTGCTGAACTGAGCTGTGCGCTACTGTCTGCAGTAGATTCTGGTTGTATGCTGCTGTGTGTGCTGTTGTATGCCACACGTCTCGGGTGAAGATAAACGTCTTCTGTGCTGTATATAGTTGTCGCTTTTGTGCTGTCCTGTGTGTCTTCGTGTAAATAAAGTCGTTGTTTTATTTTCTACTACCGTTTGCTGATTGAACGTTCTACACACCATATCACTTCCACTATCCAAACGAACCCCGGTAAAGAAAATTTCGCAACATTTGGTGTCAGAAGTGGGATAGTGGTCAACAGTGTATGATGCTGACGAGATCTCAAGGAAAAATGGCTGATAGCGATAATGGTGAGTTACTAACTCTGTTGGCTGAGATGAAGAAATCTATGGAATCAGGACAAGAAAGAATGGAGAAAAGACAAGAAAGAATAGAGAAAAGACAAGAAAGAATGGAGGAGGAGCTTAAGAAAGGAATTTCATCGTGGAAGGAAATTTTAAAAGATAAAGTTAACAAAACAGAAGAAGTCCCAGATATCACAGAAGAAATTGGAGGAAGTAACGATAGCCAAGTGGAAGGAGAAAAAAACTGAAGATCGAATGGAGACCGGTGTCACTGAAATGGAACTTAGCCATCCGGAGGATGAGCCGAGGTTTAATGAGGAGAGGAGCGAACAGGGAGAATGTCAAATAATTACGGGACTGAAACAGTCTTCTCTGAGCGAGTCTCCTGAAGTGGAACCGGAAGTGCAGGCGCTTGGAGATGGAGAAGATGGACTTTCTTCGGACGGGTCTGTTGATGGCGACCGGTGCTCGATGCCTATGGATGAAAGAGTTGATTCGACCCTGTTTGGATTGGATTCCTCCCAAATATTAAAGGAACTACTTCTCTGCAAGCCTCTTGGTATCTCCTGGCATAGTGACACGGAAGAAGACTACGTGGCGGGAATCGCTGATCCCTGTAGTCAAGATCTCAACTTCCTTCAAGAATTCATCTTTACTGTGGATCTGCATAGAAGTGTGATGCAAATGGGAGCCGATGAATCTCCTGTGCATCCGGACATGTTACGTCGTCGCAGAAGGACCCTTCCAGCAAAAACGGATGCGCTCTTCGGAAGATCCAGTGTGAAGGGCGTCGGACAATTCTCGAGTGTCGAGAATAGACCGGAAAGAGATGGACGTATTCCCGTGAAAGCTTTGGCGATGAAGGCGAATATCTGGCTTTCGAGTGGACTTCAGAAGGCATCGTTGGTTCATCCTGATATACCATTGGTTCGATGGAAGAAGTTTAAAGTGACCAACCGAAAAGCCTGGCAAGAATTCATTCCGGAGGTCTCTACTACGATCCAGCGTTTGGCTCTATGGGACATCCTGCATTTTAAGGAGCGGAATCAAGTCTGGATGTACAATCCGAAAAGACGAAGAGGTCCGGGTCAAAAGCATTCAGAAGGTTGGATGGATCTTCAGTCGCCGCCAAATTAGTAAATGATGTCATCTTCGAAAATCGCCTAAAGCATCATCATCATAACATCATACGGAAGCCTACGCGAGCTGTTGGATTGAAGTAGGACTGCCGGGACGTCAGTCTTTGAAGAGGGGAGCAATGTTACAAACCTGCAATTCGGCTTCCCAGCATAGTTGGTTCCATCATTGGAAAGAATGTTTTACAGTCATCTGAATGGGACGGAGTCCAAGTGTGCGTCGGAGGTCCCAGAGCTTGGCGACAAACTTGGCGGCCATTTGGCGACTTGGCGACGAATTTGGCGACTTTGGCGCCAAAATAGATTATACCCGAAACTTCGAGAATTTTCTCGATCCGTCCAGTAGGAATAGAGATACGCCTCGAACGTTCCTGATTGGTTGAGAGGCTTCTAGCCCCGCCTCCTGAGACCTATAAAAGGAAGCGGCCGCCGCTGCCAAGGGAGACGACGGAGTAGTCCGAAGACGGAGCGGAAAAGCCAGTAGTCAGAGTTCGAGAGCAGCGAAGGTAAAAGTCAGTAATCCGAGTCAGAGTCGGAGAAGTAGAAGACGGAGTAGTCGGAAGCGACTGAGTCAAGCTAGTGCTGAACTGAGCTGTGCGCTACTGTCTGCAGTAGATTCTGGTTGTATGCTGCTGTATGTGCTGTTGTATGCTACACGTCTCGGGTGAAGATAATCGTCTTCTGTGCTGAATATAGTTGTCGCTTTTGTGCTGTCCTGTGTGTCTTCGTGTAAATAAACGTCGTTGTTTTATTTTCTACTACCGTCTGCTGATTGAACGTTCTACACACCATATCACTTCCACTATCCAAACGAACCCCGGTAAAGAAAATTTCGCAACAATATTATTTGCAAGAATGCTTAGTATTAAATCCAATTAAAATAGTGAACTGAATTTACAAATTTATTTCATTTTCATATGCACAACTGAATTAGTGAGGATTGAGTCATATCTTTTATTGTATTTGATTTAATAAAAAAGTGTTTTAATATGAATAACTGCAATTTAAAATTAACTCTAATTTAATTATTATAAGCAACGTTATTATTCGTGCCCCTATGGTATTCTTTCGAATAATTGTATTTCATCATTTAAAATGGTGGAACTTTGCTTTCTTTAAAATTTATTTTTTGAAAATTCATAAGGTGAATAGCCGTGGAATGAAAAAAAAAACAAGAATAAACACACAGGTTAAGAATGATCTTCAAAACTATTTATGAATCACAAAAAATTATAATTTAGAAAATGTTTAAAGTATTTGAAATATATTTTGTGCGTATATGAATTTTAATAATAGAAATCTGGTTTCAGGTGTTAGTTGAAATGTGTTCAATTGAAATAATAAATTAGAGCAAAAAATACTAAAAATATTCTTCTCGTTTTTTTTTGTTTGCTTGTTTTATAAGCAATTAATTTCCTGTTTTAAAGGCATCGATTAATTGCGCATATATCGATATTTCCCCAATATTTTTAAATGATTTGTTTGCGAACTTATCACCAACAACAGAATCCCCAATTGTCAGGAAGGAATACCTCCGGAAATTCATTGTTACAGGCGAAGAAAATAAATCGTTTGCATAAAATTTAAAAATTCTCCAATCCAACCTTTTTATAAGCTCTAGCAGCAAACTCTATTTCAAATTCCAACGCCTCCTTTGTTTTTATTAATAAGGTTGGTTTCCTTTGCAAGTACTTTTAGTATTGTTTTTATTTTACTGATGATAAACATAATAATTCTGTTTTTTTACAAAAACATACACAAAAAAAGAGAAGAAAAGAAAAAAGCAAAAAAACAGGAAGAATGAAATTTAGCTATGAAGAATGATTTTGATTTTCAAATGCACTTGAACAATATAATACTGTCCTTTCAGATTCCCTTATAAGTATCTGCATTCTTTAAATGTATCTCCCAGAATAAGAAAGAATTGGCAAAAGTTCAAAACTCGTGGCAAAGTCCATAAAAGGGGATATATTTCAATTCCCAAATCTCTGACTTCAGTGAATATGACACAAAATGGGATATTTTGGACTTCCTAATATAATGCAATTTACACATTACGCACTTTGGACATTTTGTTTTCAATCCATTGAAACGAAAGTTTTAAACCAGATTCATAATATTGTGACCTCATGTCAAATTCTATTTATATAAATCGATATGTAAGGGATTTATTTACCACTATATCATACATGTGAATATTCAGACTGACTGATGGTTAATCCGATGATGGATTTGATCCAAAATTTTATATAGAGCTGCAGACTTGACAATAAAGCACATTCATTTGCCTATATGTTCACGTTATCTTGCTGCAATTCATATACACACATACACACTGAATTTATTTTGTCTAACATTTTATTTAATTTCCAAATTTTGTGCAAAAAAACGAGTTTATTATACTTTATTTTCCTATCCAGACTCAATTTGGAGTTATTCTGTTTTTAGATAACCACAATTTCGATTTTGAACTCAGAGATGTCTGAAATGCAAAAGCACTCTAACTATCGAAATCGGTTTATTTAATGATTTCTAACGAAATATTGAGATATTCTATAAATTTCTTACGAATTGACTTTCTATATATAAGCATGTAGCCTTATCTATCAGCCATATATAAGGATTAATTTCAGTTCTTTCAGATTTTTTTTAGATACTTTTCGTTGGCAATACTGGTCTGGAATCTATTTCGGAATAATAGAATCATATAAGTTAAAGTACAAGGCGGCCATAAAATAACAAGTTAGTTCCAAAAGTTGCTGATAGGGGAAATACCGGCACTGTGGGAGTACAATAATGAATGAATGCGGGAAACTCACAGATAGTGATGTTTTTCATCAACATTAGGGTCCCCTGAACCATGTGCAACATTTTCAATATTCTGACCTTCCCTGTGTACAACATATAGCATGCGACATATGACGTTCCACTGCTGCATGTAAACTATCAGTTTCGATGTTCATAACAGCTCGTCTTATGTTCTGTTTTAAGACTTGCATGTTTGCTTAAGAGCAGCCACGGCATTCCATTGTCTAGTATAGAACAGTTTTGCTGAGGTAAGGTAAAGTATGCTGAGGTGATGTAGGGTACATATTAAGCACACATCAATGGTCAAGAACAAGCTGGTTACAGATCGTTTGCACTTCCGTTTTAACAGGAATGCTTAGTGCTGCTGTCATGTACGCTCTAAGAATTTTATATAATCCATCTTGATATGTAAATTTCCTCGTTCTTACGTGATAGCAAAGCCACTATTTCCCCTATCGGCAACTTTTAGTACTAATTTTTAGCACCTATGTCTTCCACAGTCTGTATATGAAATGTGGTTCCATTTCGTTCATTCGTTTTAGCTGTAGAAACCTCCAAACAGGGAAAGTTATTTTATGGTCATCCTGTACATTTTGATTAAAATTCTTTATAAATTGCTAACTATTATGTTTTTAAATAGTTATTACTTTTCAAATGGCTTTGTAAAAAGAAAATTATTTGACTAAATAACCATAAATTATAAAACGATTATAAATTTTAAAATTCACGAATTTTTTATACTTATTTGATATAGAACGAATATACTTTGTTTTGAAATACTACCACTAATTATTTAAGATCCCCTATGCTTACTGATAAACTAAATCTAGGTAAATATTCTGTAACATATAATTATAAATTAGTCAGTCAGAAATATCAGAAAGTTTTAAAACTTACATAAATATGGAAAAGCTAGGTTGTCTGCAAATTTTATTAAAACAGTTAAATACTTTTAATTTCGATTAATATTTAAATGCTGTTGTTTGGAATGTTACTGTTAAACTTTGCTTTTAACAGTCGCATAAAAAATTTCATAATTTATGAAATTTTATAAAATATGATGATTTTATAATTAATGTAAAAGCTAGATTGGAATGAACGTTAGATTCAAACTATATCCGAAGATTAATATGTTATTACCCTAGCATTACAATGTATAGCTTAACTATACATTGTTGCCTAATATAGCTAACCCTAGTAATCCGCATAATTGTATATTATTGTTTGATATTAAACAATATTCGCAATAATGCATAATATTGCTGAATATTGAATCATCTTAGATATCGCACAATGCTGTGCAACAAGCAATGCTACTTGAAAAATGCAGAAAGAAGGAACAGTGATTCGAATTCCTAATTCAAAATATCTTAGTATAAAACAAAACGTGTTCTTACATCGTCACGTATAATTTTTATTCATATATCTTCATTTTATTTTTTAAAAATTTGCTTGTGATTATAACAACGATGACTTCAAAGAAAAGGAAAACTTGGTAGCTTATCAGTAAAAATATAAAATGAACGAGTGAAAGAGGGCGTGGTCTTTGATAACACATTTATTAAACTGACTTCGTATCCCGCAAAATATTTGCCCGATCCTTTTGAACTTCACAACGAATCCAGACACTGTTCTAGACATAAATTTAAATACAAAATTCAAGAACTGTCATTCCCATTGTTTTTAAAGTGCCGTCCTCATAACAAATTATATACTAATCTACTATAAACATTATCATATTGTTACAAAAATTTTTCTCTACAAATACCGCCAATCAATCGTTATAACGCAGCGCATTTAATCGCTAGTTCAGCAGCTTGCTTGCTGTCTAATTCTCTAATATTTGTTATTTGTCGGCGACTCCGACTACTCTCACACACGATTCCTGACGATACACACAACTTCCGAGTGCATGTCTTTTATAGTTCCGGGAGGCGGGGCTAGAATCTTCCAGACCAATCAGGACGTATCTGAGTGTATCTTGGTTCCTACTGGATGGATCGTGAAACTTCTCGAACTTTCCATTATGATCCATTTAGTCGCCAAACTAGCCAAATTCGTCGCCAAATGGTCTCCAAGCTCAGCACGCACAGGACAGATCTTACAACGGTTTTAACGGTTTGTCCCACAATGACACTATTCGTGTCGGATAGCAAAATTACAGATTTGTAACAATATTAAAGGTGGGTACATGTATTTATGTTAGCAGAATAGAACACCCCTGGTTAATTCTAATATTTAAACACTTCAGTTAAATCAACCAAGCAATGATTCAGGTTTAATTACATATTTAAGTCTGGTTACTTAAAGATACTACGCTCCGAGGTCTATTAAATTATTTAATCAGATTTACACCTTTATTCATTTGAACCAGTCTTCTAATAGAGTCTTCAAACAAAATAAAATCTACAACTTAATAGCAGACAAATAGATGCAAGAATGTTCATTTTTTCTTGTTGTCTGAGACTTCAATTGTGTTCGCTTAAAGTCAATAGGCATTTAATTATAATTTTTGTTGATTTTATTGAGCTATAGCTACTTTTAAAACTTCTAAAACCTTAGAAAATATGATATTCAAAATTTGTTTTTTTCTCATTTCTTGAATCAAAAGAGAAAGAGACCAACACATACAAAAAATATTCCTTCTCAGAGTACAAAATATGAAAATGGGGCTTCTTTTATTTCAAATGTCAGTATAATCAGAATATTTCAAATATTACAAATAGTACTGGGAAACGAAAATTTAGATATCATGTTCTTCTTTATATAGTATATTTACTGTCACAAATAAAATAAAATAAAGTAAAATATGATTTTTTAAGTCAATTAAATAATTTTTGTACCGAATGTAGGATATATACTTATATCTAAATGCATAAAAATTATTCGAATATTTTTCACGAATCACAATAGACACGATATAAGTCAATTACATTTATCTTTTTCATTCGCATTCGTAATCACAATACCTTGCGCTGTTCAGAATTCACTACTGTGTTGTAAAGAAAATTCACTTTAATGCAAATAAAACCTTTTTTAGACTAAAAACATAGGCATTAAAAAAATAAATTAAACTATAACAGAAAAGAAAAATGCCAAACAAATATATATTTGCGAATAAAATTAAATTTGTGAAAAAAACTAAAAATTATAGGGAAATTCCTTTAACAAAAATGCAGTTTCATAAAAATGCAAAATAAATCAAATTTCTAGAATTAATAAAAGAATGTACACATGGATATCTATATATTTTTCTCCTATCTTTAAAATATAGAAGTATTCTACTTTTAAATGAAGTTAAAAGAATCTTTATATTTTTGTTCAATAGTTTATATCAGAATGTGTCTTTACATTGGAGATAAGAATATTCTTCTACACTAAACCATTAATTGTACTAGGGAATTAAAAGAGGAGTTTTAGTCCACATGTAGGTGAAAAGGTAGCAAAAAGTGAGGAGATAACTTTAATTACAGTGATCTAGATCAAATGATTCATCACATACATACATATCAGATTCCTATATAATGAATATTTTTAAAATGCACTATTTAATATGAACCATTCGTTCCCTCTGTAAAACTGGTTAACAAATGCGACGATTGACTTACAATAAATAAACAATTTCTATTGTCACAACTTTAATAAACATTAAATCTTTAATTTCTAAAAACCTTTCAGCTTTGGCAATGTCGGACTTATAGTACTTGCTTCCCATGATCTTCTTTCAAAAGTAAAGAAAATTTCTTACCGTGTTGATAAATATCAATAACAAATCATATTCTGAAGACATTAATATTTCAAAGGAATTTCTTAACCTTATTTCTTTTTTCAAGATAAGGAACTCAAACATAAAATGTACGTATAAGGGGTTTTCTATCTCATTTAGTGAAAGACGATGAAAGTTTTTTTTAATATTTAAGCAGTCACCGCACTTTGTTTGAGCAGGCGTTTCAGGCATTTCAGCATTGAAAGAGTTAAAATTCGGATACAAGACGTTTTGAAATAGATTTAATTCTGTTTTTTTCCTGTTTAATTTCTACAGAAATTTTTCAGATTCTTTATTCAACTGCTGTCTTAAAATCAATTTTACCTCCTCCATAAACAGATTTCTATGTAGATTTTAAACCTCAAGAAATCGATACAAATTTCTTTTTATATGTATTCATTTTGCTCTCTTCTTTTGCAAACAATAAACTATCGAATAAATATTTTTATGTGTTACATAAGTTAACTTTTTTCTTTCTCTCTCAGTTTAAAACCTTTGCCATTATGATTTTCTTATATAAAATCTTTTAAGGCTTTTATTGATTTTTTTTTTAATTTCATTTATTCATCTCATCTTCCTTCAGGCGAGAGAGTCCTTAATCTGGGGATCTGACAACTAAAAATAGATGGACATTCCGGGCTTTACGAACGATTTTTCTGAATTGATTTTTTTTGAAATACTTTAAAGAAGTTGCGAAAGATTTGCATTTGAATGTTGGCATTGGAAACAGTTATATAAGGAAAAAGGATTGAGAAAGATTGTGTTAGATTTAGTGAAGTAAGAAATAAATAATCTATTTTGAAAAAAGTGTTTATCTGCAGCAAAATTGGATTCATTTTTTGATAACAACTGGATAAGCAAATACCTTAAGGATAATTCAGTGACTCCAAAGCTGTCCTTAAAAAAATATTTTAGATAAGGTATTTCATTTTTTCGGATATTGTTTTATATTCTAGGATAAATTTTAAGGATAGAAATATTAAATAAATCAATATCGCAACAAATAAATAATTTTTCGAAAATGATTACGAGTGACATGCCTAAAATCACTGAACAAGTGATGTCATATAATAAATGGCTTGTGTATTATAATAATTTAAGCAAAATTATTTTTTACATTAAAAATATCATTCATGAGAATATTTAAATTCTAAGCAATGCTGAGTAACTAGTTAATTATAAACGTGATTATTGTACATTTGATTAAAATTATATGAATCGATTCTAGTTGATACTTCTAACAAAATCAAACAATCCGAATCCGGTTTCTTATTTAAATGGTGAATCTAGAACGAAATACAACTCATAAAAGAATGAATTATTTTGTAAAAATAATTCCTTCTATATAATAATTCTTTAAACTATTTTTTAAAAATGGGATGCAAGGGAATTAATCATCACTTCATTCATATCAGAAACAATTCAGAAAAATTCTAGTTTTCAAAAGATCTAATATTAGATATTAATAAGCAGTTCTTACCTGCATAGTCTGGTTGGTAGAGCGTTGGATTTGCATCCCTGGGTTGCGAGCTCGAACCCCGCCGGCCGAAGACTCTCCGCGTTTGTTGTGGCTGGCGCGTGTATAAATCTGTTGTGGTCACAAAGTTCTCCATGTCTAGAGTAATACCACTGGGGGTACTGGTTCAGCGATGATCGTTCTCTGATCCAGGCCTAAATTACGATCTGTGAATGAAATGTATGAATAAAGTCCGCCCTGTAAAAAGAGTTGTAACGTGTGAATAGCTAAGTCGTACTCTTGGCCCTATATGGCAGTACTGAAAAATCAAGAGACACTCACTCGGCTTAAGTCTCTAGCAGATAACTGTCAGTGGACTTGTAAAGTACCAAAAGTCACAACAATAAAGAATTTTGACATTAAATACAACAAGATTTCTATGAACTTCATTAATGATATATTCATTATTTAATGAAAATGCTGTGCATTTCCATTAAATGTATCAAATATTATAATATATATTATAAAATATTAAGAATTAATTACCTTTAATTTGGCTTAAAATATTTCATCTCTGACATTACTTTTTTAAAACACTGTCAAACAGATGCTAAAAAATAATACCAAATTATTTCAGTGGTGGAAACACAATGTTTCAGAAAAAATATTTTATAAGTCATGGTGATTTTTTTAAAAAGAAATATATAATTTCTTAACATTATGTTTAATGCAATTTTTGGCCGACTTCCATTTTTATAAATATTGCTGTAGGCAGATTTATTTAATTACATAAGATAAACTTTTCTTCTTAATATATATATATGTTTATTTTATGCTTATTAAAGAGCAAACTTCTTCGAAAGAGTGGAAAAGAATTTCATATGATTATTTTTTTAAATCATTGCCATCAAGCCTTTTTAATAAGAAAAATAGTTCAGTTAATTAGTTTGCCGAAATTGGATTATGTTTGATGATTTATTTCAAGAGCAGAAGCCACACATATGCTCATTTGAATAAAATGTCCAATTTCTGTATATCCAGACACTTTAGAACAATTAACATTTAAGAACGACTCGTTTCATCCCATTAACACTCCTGCTGATCTCTTCGGTAAGAATTCTAACTTCCATCTGACGATAGTGATTAGGAAATTCCAGTCTCCAATGAACTTTTCCAGCAGACGCCTTATTAATCCGAGTAATTACTTCAAAGATGTCGAATGGCAACACCTCGCTAACGACGGCTCAAACAATGTGTATTGTAATTTTCTGTCACTCGAGTTTTTGGTATTCTTAATTAAAAACGAAGATGACTTGAAACAATTCGGCATCTGGGGAAGTATGATCGCAATGAATATGGCAGCTTCCTCAAGTATTTGTGTAATGGGCATCTGAGTTTGTCTCTTCGGTTAAAAA
Source organism: Argiope aurantia (assembly GCA_026543865.1). Lineage (NCBI taxonomy): Eukaryota > Metazoa > Arthropoda > Arachnida > Araneae > Araneidae > Argiope > Argiope aurantia. The sequence continues at coordinate 353,022 of JAPMOR010001988.1, forward strand.
TGATCAGTATTCTTATGGATATGACTGAAATAAATTACTGGTTCTGGAATATTTTGATAAGAAGAGAAAAATTCAGTTTGTTAATATTATTGAAATGAATGCAAATATGCGGTATTTTTCATCTATCATCGTGAAGAAAATCATTTGTCGCATTAATGTCATACTTTGCATATTTCATGAATATTACATGAAGTCAGTTTGCCACAAAGTAAATTTTCTTAATAATTTGAATTAATTTAATAGGGCAATATTTTTATTCCATTTAATTTTCCAAAATTATCTGCACCTCACTTTTTATTTCTTCTCATACGAAAAATACAAAAGAATTATCGAAATAAAATTTTATTAAAATTATTGGATATAATTATCAAACAATTCGACGTTGAGATTTTGATGAGTATTTATATTTTAAACACCCTGAGTTCGAAAAGTATATTTTAATAGTTTTTCTGTCTGTCTGTCTGTCATGATAACTTAAAAATGCATTGATCTAGAGAAATAAAATTTGTACGGGATCTTAGGTTCTTGTTAAATTGGGGACAAAATTGATGGCAGAAAAATCTCTCTGTTCATATACATACAAACATGTTGCTTGAAGCTTGCAAAGAGCAAGATTGGTAAAATTTTGTACCTAAGTTTATCATCAGAAATATAAATGTAAAATGCCTTCAGTTTTAGACCAATTATAGATTATATGTCTATATAGTCATATAGTCATATTCTATATACTCATGTGTATGTGAACCCAGTAGCTGAAAATTGCTACAGTTTTTATGAATGCTCAAAATTCTTACTCGTTTTTTCTGATTTTTACAAAAGTTTTATGAATTGAATCACAGCAATAAAAGTCGAGTAAAAAGGTGACTGGTCTTGCGGATTTTCTGAGATCTTAGAAGGTTTACTGTTTTTTCCCCATCTTCATTGGCATAACATATTTTTGGAATATAAAGGAAGATTTATAAGACTATATCAATAAAGTTGCTGCTTTATTTAATTATGCGATAAATTCGATTGACGGACGCCTTAGTTGATTCTGTCTTTTTTACGTTTCGATTTGAAAAGGAATTTGCAAAGAAAATATAGTAGTGAAAGATTAAAAATAAAAGAATTGAAGTTTTAGAACTTTTTATTTGAAAAAAGAATTCAAAAATTCACACTATTGTTTTCATTATACCTTTCCAAATCTAATGATTAATGATATTTTTTTTAACAAAAGTACAATAGCGTAAAGAATTATTGTGCATTTTTTTTTCTTTTTCTAGGAAATAATTCAAAGTGAGTCATTCGAAATTAATAATATTTCCAGATGATTAAAATAACGTTTCATATTTGAACATCACAAACGCCTTCCTTTGAATATCCTGATCCCTTTATTCTGAGCTGCTATCAGGTAGCAAATTTGATTTATAAAATTGGATTCATATATTAAAATTTTATAACCTTACAACCATAATCAGAATTGTCTGAATGAAACAGGAGATGTTTAGAAAATTTTGTAAAGAAACCTATTTAGATAATTTCATGCAAACATCGTATACTTGATCTCTTGATTATGCAGATTCGATTTCAGGGGGGAAAAATGCTAGAGAAAGGAATAATGAATCAGACATTTTAAATGTTTCTGCACACGCATAACATCTTTCTCTATATAAAGTATCGTGAAATAATTTTTCACCAAATGAGGGATCTATTTTGAAACTAATTTGCCCTGATAGCGCATTGCTTGTTTAATATGTGCATTTAAAATATTTTGCATTTTGTTCTCTGACAAATAAGATTAATCAAAAAATTAATATTATATTCTTAATGAAGACAACTTTACAAAGTACCTCCAAAAGTATGACTTATAAGCTACTGTGGAATATTTTTTCTACCGGATGCAATTTTTAAAGCAAAGATATTTGAGGTAATAGTTTCATTCCTTAAGTGATAACAATAAAATTATAGTATCATTTGCATCTTTTGTAATATTTGGAATAATTTCTTCGATGTTGAAAAAATACCAGTATTATATATTATAGATACACAAAGCAGTCTTGAATATAGATGAAATTTTTCTCTGAAAAGTGTAATTTGTGCGAAATTTTCAGTTTTTTGCTTCTTTTCTTTTACTGTATGAAAGCATTTGCAAAATAATGAGTTGTTCGAGAACTTAAAATAAATAACTTTTTTAAAATTTTCAATCATGTATCTTTTAAAATTGTTTTTTTTTTTTCATTGCAGAAATACGCGCGTTTCGATTTCTTTGAAGAGCGTTTTAAAAGTATATATAAAATAATCCCTTCAAAATAAAATATCATGCTTAATTTTCATACAGCTTAATTATCCCAATTATATTTTAAACTGAGTATATGCGTACATAAATATCAAATATCAAATTTGTCCTTAATTTCCATTTTTTTTTCAAATCTGCACTATATTTTCCTTAATTAAATCAATTATTTTAACTCTAATTTTTTTTTAAATAAAAAATATTACTGACTTCTGCAAATTAAATTCAATAAACATATCCCACTTTCATGATTAATGAATATGTTGTCCCTAAATCATGAATTTTGAAAATCTCCAATTCTTTTGAAAGAAATAAAAAAAGAATATTAGCGAAGGAAATAAAAAAGCCATCTTTTACTTTACCATTGCCATAAATCTTCCTTCTTTTTTAACTAATAAAAATTAACAGTATTTTTCATGCTTGGAATCATCCAACACTATTAATCAGTTAATCAACACGTAGCACTCATCCTTTATCAACTCGTTTGAAAAAAGATCCACATTTTTAAAAAGGCAAACAGCTCCACTAAAAACAAATTATCGAAAATAAATCCAAATAAATGCCTTTCAGCGAGCATTTAATATTTTACGTCCCATTAATTACCGTTGCTGAATTTTTGCTGAGTAGCGCGACAACCTTTTATAGTTGTTTACGCTTCGCAAACTGGAAACAAATTACCTAATTTGCTTTCGTTATGTCTAATGAAAGCTCAATATATCAAACTAGTACTACTTATTCATTGAAATTGGGTTCTTTTGCAAAATATCGATTAAAATTTCATGCGCATATATATATATATATATATATATATATATATATATATACAAGCAAAGGAGAAAATATAACAAGAAAAAAATTAAGGAAAACCGAAACCGAAGTAAAGAAGGAAAGGGCTTTAAACATATGAAGAAAGAAAAGGAAAATATTCTTTCAGATGTTGATTGAACCTTTTTTTTTTTTCTCATGTTTGCTTTAGATTTTTGCTTTTTATTTTTTGATGTTATACTTTACTTATATTTACTCTTTTGTCTCCTATGTTGTCTTTATTTCTGTACGTATATCTGTGTATGTGTGTGTGAAAGCTATAAAAATGGAGAAATTCGTAGTTTAGACTTTCGAAATGTTTTATAAAGAATAATGCAAGCAATATTAAACATTTAAGTTGTCTTCAAATTATTTTACAATAATAATAGGCACATATGCCATAAGAATCACTTCATATATTAATGTATTGATTTTATCCTATGCATTTAAATGTTTTCCAATATGTTTACAACATTTTGTTATTTTTTTTAACACAGCTACCTATTAAGATATTTGATTGTTTTAATTGAGTTTATAGATATTACGTTTTGCAATATTAATTAGGATTACTACCCGCATTGGCGACCAACTTATTTAAGGAAAATATCGGCGGTTTTTAATATTATTTAAATTTTTAGTGCATATATTCTCTCTTGATTGAACCTTTATTTTATGTTTGCGTTATTTTGATTCTTTCTAAAACATAATTTTATGCCTCGAATTAGGGTAGATAATAAAGCCTTGTTATTTTAATACTCTGGTTCAATGTATTGAACAGATGAATCTGCATAACAAAATCAACTCTTATGACATTGTAGCGTCATGAAAAATTCAAATTTTCTTAATACATCTTATAATTAAACGTCTGTAACTTCATTTAGGCACTGTAAAATCACTTTCTAACACCTCTACAAGTTATACAGACATTAGATATAATCCGTCTTTTTATAATTTCAACACTGTCTAGAAGTCAAGTAATTTAAATCTAATTAAATAATGAATTAAACAATGAAAAATATTATTAAACATTAGCAAAAAACAATATTTTTAAATGAAATGTTTCAAGAACAAATTTTATGCCAAGATCTTTTCGTGATTTATAGCTGATCAACTTAAAAATTTCCCTGAGTTCTTAATTCCTTAATTTAAATTTTAAAAAATCATAAATCAAATATCAGCACACCAAATTACAACCCATACCGATCCATACATTATCCTTTATTATTAATTTACACAATGATTTTTTTAAACATAAGAACATGCTTTTTAACACATAGGTTCCTTAAATCGTTATAGGATATAACTTTGAGCTTATAGAATCATTTTTCTGAATTTTATATTTTGACTATGAATAGTCCGTATTTCAGAAAAAAGAATGTTTTGAAATTTTAATTAAATTTTCAATGAATTTCAGCTGAAATTGTTATCTTAAAAATATTTTTTTATATATAAATTGAGTTTATAGAGGATATTTTACAATAATCAAGGTGACCGGATGATATTCGTCTATTTCAATATAACTGACTACTAAGAAATCATTTTGAAGTTAATTTATTAGTCTACATGTATTACGCTAAGCTAATACATACAGTTATTGTAAGTTAATGCATGAAACTAACGTATTAGTTAATAGCTAAGTATTATGTGCATGTATGCGTTATGTAAATCACACCAAATTAAAAAGACTAAAACCTGGAAATATTTTTTAAATGTTATAGATTCGGTTATTCTTTATTCTTTTAATTACATGTTAATCATTTACTTATGTGCAAAATAAAATCAGTTACTGAATTCAGTTATCTAAGTTACTAAAATCAGTTAAAATTCTAATATACTCAGTACAAAGTTTCTCTACATTTTCAAAGAGGGATCATGTGCCGATAAACACTTGCTTTTATTCTAGCGTTTATAACCCTTCGCGTCTGCCTTCTTTATAAATATTTTTTATAGCTTTTAGATAAAATATTAAATGCCGTGTATCTAACGAAACAGTAATAAATATTAAAAAAATATCTGTATTCGATAAGAATGTTTTATGAGGCCTGTGTCTATAAAGTATGATTGAATAGATGGTTTGTGGTTATGTAATGAAAGGCACATGTGTTTTTATTTAAGCTAGGGTATTGAAAATACTGTATTTTTTAATGAAAGTTTTAATGTATTATATTCTGCTTTTAAATGATTTTAAGAACAAATCTGTTTATTCTGCAACACTTAAATATTAATAAATTTTAATTCATGGTTTCAAGTTAGAAATTATGACTGAAGAAATGATCCGTAAAGATAATTAAAACGCTCAGCAGCAGGCGTCCTTGCATAGGGATAGAGCGTCTCCCCCATGATCTGGAGAAAAAATGTTTAAAATAATTGAAATTGTTAGCATTTATCCTTATTACAACCAAATTTTAATGATCAGCCTCTTCAAAGTTTATATTTTTTTTAACATGTAAGAAGTACGCCCGAATTCCCAAATTAGCGCACAGGCCGCGTTCAATGGAAGTTTAAAAACTATACTTTTATTTTCAATATGATTGGATGGTTTCATGGTGATTCTCTAAAATGAAAATATACGAGAAGGTTAAAGGCAATCTTTAAAAACCTCGTATCTGTGAAACACTTATTATTTGTGCTGCTTATTATACGTTACTTATAAATGCTACACTTAACCCTAAACACCGATTTCTTTCTACTAGCAATATCAAATTACCAAACCACAAAAATACCATTGCATCAGTTCTTCCCAGATCTATAATTTCCACAATCCATATTTCCTAGACAAGTATCAGCGGTGACCTGCAACTTTTCCTTCACCCATCAAACCCCAAACCGGCCCAACCAAACACTTCCTACATTGAGCAATGCATAGATGAACCGAGGCATTATACCCGGGCAGGTATTTATCTCGCTTGATTGGTTTCTGCCTCTTATAGTTTGGCTCCCAAATAAACACTTGCTCTCACTCTCTCTCTCGCCAAATCGATCTCTGCCTGCCTTCTTTAGAAACAGAGACATTTTTATGGCTTCCAGATAAAGTGTTTTCTGTTTCTTGTATCCCTGCGACATGACTGTGAATATAAAAGTGGCCGTATTCGATGAGAAACGTTTTATGGGGGTTGTGTCTATAAGGTATGATCGAATCGGCGGGCAGTGGTTTTGTAATGCGAGTCACACTTAATAGCTTTTATCGAAATGAGGACGTTGAAAATGCTGCGTTTCTGGAGGAAGTTTTAATGTCTTCAGTACGGAATCGCTTCGGCGGGTAAATGTTTTGAGGAATAAATTGGTTTAGGAGATCTAAGGAAGATAAGCTGTTGATACAATGTGTCTCACTTTATTAAAAGCTTTAGGCATCATGGAGATATTAATCGATTTCGGATATTATGTAGTATTAAAGTAAGATTCTATACTAGACTGCAAGCAATGCTATTGATGGAATGAATGAATAATTTATAGATAGGCAAATTCATTAGACGTTGGCATGCTGTGTTATTAAACAGCCAATTTCACTGCCATAGTTGCGAATATTTTATTAATGCAGCATATAGCTGAGAACAACGGGAGAATTTTTCATTTATTAATTGCATTCGAAGAGAATTTAAATTGATCCATTATTTGACAAGAATGTTAATGTTAGTTTTGTATTCCTAGTGATTCCTTTAATTTAGGGACAAATGTTGAAAAAGATTCCAATTCTGAAGCAATAAATAGATGTTTTGTTTTAATTTTAAAATTTGAATAATAGTATAATAATTAAAAAGGTTTATGAATGGTAATCTCTTAATCTGTTTTGATTATTTAATTTGATTCTTGATTTCAAACATGTGTACAGACAAGAAGCACTATCTTTATTTTATATCCTAGCCTGTGCAGAAACGTTTTGTGTGTACAGACAAGAATATAAAATAAAATATCAAGAGCCAATTAACACAATTATTTTATGAATAAGTAACTAAATTTTGAATTTAATTTAACAAGTGAAAAATATGAATAAATGATATAATTTTTATTTCCGCAATATAAAAGAAAAATTTCAATCATAACTTTATTTCGGATATATTTATGTAGTAAGATAATAAGACCGAGGCAGTAAATTTTTTCTTCTCTACTAATAATATAAAAAATATGTATGTGTATGTATGGGCTGCCACTCTACAGGCGCTCTCTGTTTAGACCAAGATCTATACCTAAATTTACCAAGTTACTCACAACTATATAAAGAAAGTGAGACTATTTATAAGAAAACTCAGAGTAATTCAGAGCAGTTTTTCAGATATTTTATTGGACTTTTTAATAAATTAAAATTGAAACGGCATTTTGGAATTTTTCTTTGGCAATTCTCAATGACTGCTCCACAAAACTGATTTCTACACAATTAAAAAAAATTCATTTTTCATGAATTTCGTTAAACTTTCATACAAGTTATTCTACATACGAATTTGAGCAAATATAATTTCTCTTAAAAAGTTTTCACCTATAAATTTCATTTATGATCCGAAATTCCAGCTATTGTTTTATCGACAGCTTGAAATTATCTATTCATCGAATATATAAATACTTAAACATGCATTTTTTCTTGTATTTTTGAAAATTAAGGGCGAAGTATTCTGTTTAATATATGTGTAATTTACATCTCTTCTAATGCGTGTTGCCGCTCTTGTGATAGAACTGCATTTGATCTAAACTACCACATTTGGTATATATAACACTTGGAGAGGGGAAATATGCACTGTAAAAAGATACTTTTCATTCAAAATTTAATTAATTAAAAATTAAGCTGAATTTTAATGTTTCCCAGAGACAATATCCAAGATTATAATTGCACAAAAAATTTTTTTTCATCATTTTAATTTTCAAATTATGGGTTATACATAAAATAAACATAGTAGGTATAAAATAATTAAATTGAGATGGATTTAATGTATATCACAACTACATTAAAATGTACCTTTTCGAAATAATCATGAATATTTAGATATGCATGAAAAAATTAATTGATTTGACTCAGAATGCATATTTTTGGTTAATCCATGTGCTTGCTTTGCCTGTAAGAAAACATAAGTATATGGCTGTATGAAAATGAAAGAAGTTTTAATGAATAGTTTGCTGGTAATGAAATTTTTATCTCGTTCGTTTTGATGCAGGATTTCTAGATCATTAAGAAGAAATTAATAATAAAAATAAAGCAATAACAATAAAAATAAGTGATTATATTTAGTCAAAGTCGATATTTAGTGAATAACTAGATGTAAAATATGATTCAAAATTAATAGGTTGAAACATTTTCTTATCACCAGTCTTTTATTTAAAATTTATTTTGCCTTATCTTTTTAATTTGAATCATGAAATATATAATAAATTTTACCAACCATTGCGCTTACTTTTCGGTACCTGTTCTGTTCTAAGAATTGTATTCTCAAAGAAGCTATAATTGTGTATTTACAAACCATTGTAAATTGTATTTTCTTTCAGTGATTTAAGTACCATTCCAGCAGCATGTCCTTTCGAATCCGCTCAATAGTATATATGAAGCATTTTACGGGGAGTGATATTGTAGGCGCAGCTATGGACGTGGGAAACTTCAATTCTAATTTGGCGTGGTACCTTTTTGTAAAATAGTCTGGAGGTTTACCTGCTACTGGTATGTTCGTTCCTTTTTGTTTTAATGATATTTTGGTTTGTGAGTGATCTTTTGTAGTTTATGTTGTGTTATTGTAATTTCGATGGGATTTGAAAATTATAATTTAATTTTAACTATAAGGCGTCAATTTCAGGGGGTTTTGGGGCCACGAGGGGTCAATATTTTTGGACTAAAATCAGACCCCTCACAGTTAAAACCCCTTGTTAAAATCTCAGCCTGAGGGTGACCCTTGTGAAAGTCTTCAGGCCGGATTCATCACTTCTTTTACATTTTTAATTTTTTTTTTATATTAAGTCAATATTTTGGCGTCAACGTCCTGGTATAGGAGTAGCACAACTTCCCCGTGACCTGGGTGTCCTGGGTTCGAGTCCCAGTTAGGGCATGGTAGTGCTTCTTCATCTCTTCTATCTGTGAGATGTGTGAATGTCCCCCCCATGTAAAAAGGGGTTGTTCAAGCGAATGTGATACGTGAGTAGCTAAGACGTACTCTTGGCCCTAGTTGGCGCTACTAAAACAAGAGACGTTCCCTTGGCTTAAAATCGTCAGCGAGCTTGTCCATGGCGAGTGCCCTTGTAAACGACAACAATATTTTTACTAATTTAGTTATATGATCTGGGGTTATTTATGTTCTTGGCTTTTATGTCTGAGCGCAATTTAATAAAAATACTTGTTTTTGAGAATAATGATGCTGTTTAATAAAAATGCTTGTTGATCGTCTTTGCATAAATTGTTACATCCAATACTTAGATTTCACTAAGGAAAAATTGCATCTTAACTGAATTATAACAAAATATTTAGAATAGAAATATAAAAACCATACAAATTAATAACAAAGTTAATAAATAATAGGACATAAGATTTCATGAGAAATTTAAAAAAAATTGAAAAATAAAAAATTGCTGAAATTACAAATATAGAAAGTAATAAAAATTGAAATAAAATCTACGATCGCAAATTTCAAGTTATCATGTGAGACCATTATTATTTTTAAATCATTATTCGTTTTAATTAATTTAAGTCATCAACCCGTTTAAACAGGTTTGGAACAATCACAATACTTCTCTATCGGTCTCCCCCCCCTCTCTCTCAATATATATATATATATATATATATATATATATACATAAAGATAGATAAATAATTTAAACTTTCATTTTCAATTTTCTAGCTGGCAAACAAAGTTTTGGTGCTCGAGCGATTTTGAAATGAAATACAGCCATAAAATCATAATTGCACAATTCTACGTCAACCTTTTAAAAACGTATTTGCTGTCAAAGGAGCATACATAATAATAATGCAATACTGGTAAAAGCAGGTAAAAATGCATGCGAGTAAAAGATGATGATGAAAATTGCCATTTATGCTTTATTCATTGCCTATGCTATTTCGAGCTTCAATATACATTGCCTACGTAATTTCGAACTTCAATATTTATTGCCTATTCGATTTCGCGCTTCAAAACCCCCTAACCAAAGCAACATCATGTCCTAACATGATAATAAAGATTTGGAAGTGTTTTTTCTTGGAAATTGTTGTTTATATTTATAATTTCGCAAAAGCCTTGAATAGTTTAAATAATCCATGTAACTAACATTGAAGTTTCTAACCTTTTTACTTATAGACATTTAAATTATTCAATAGCTGTTCTAAAAGATTTTTCCAAAAATGCTACCTAAAGCATACGAGATCCCCTTTCGAATTATTTCATAACATTTTACCAATAGATGCATTTTATTAGTTAAAAATCTATGATTATGGAGAGCATTTGTACTTTTGTACAAACAAACAACAAAGATGTATTTGTTTAATAAACTGGATATGAAAAGGATATGGGCTATTAAATAGCATCAGTTGTGTCTTACGGATGATTAAAAAATATTTCTTTAGCTTGAAATTATTCTAAGGTTTCAATCAATTAAACATTAATTTAAAACTAGAATACTTCCATTTAATGGTTATCAAAGTCTGCAATTCGATATTAAAAATAGTTTATTAGGTGATCCTATTTCAATTGCGCGCAAATATTTAAGTGGCCATCTATAAAGCTTAGATAAATATGGCATCAGTCTTTAAAAATATTAAAAGAATAAATATTTAAATGGAAACGTGATTAAAAATCATTTATAATAGTCTATAACATTTTGTAAAAAAAACACACCATAAGGTAGTAAAAGTTTTGTGCAATAGAAAATTCCATATAAATAATAATAATGAATGTGTGTGTGTGTGTGTATGTGTTGGCTATCTACAAGCAAGCTAGAGTAACCAAATTTGACACTCATATACTTCGAAAGGTGGAAATGTGCATGTTTGGGATATTTTTATAATTTCAATTAATTAAAAATAAAGAGAAGTTTTCATATGTTTGCTTCCCTTTCGAGAATAATACAGCACAAAAATATTTTTTATATGATCTGAAAATGCTTCAAAATATCGTTTCAATAATATCCCTATATAGTTTTTTTTATTCTTTTAAAATATTTTACAATTGCATAATTGTACGTTTTTATACAATTGTATGAACAAAAACTGACTCTTTTCCTAATCGTTACTTACTAAAATTCCATTCCAACTAAAACTGTCAATCAAAATATGAATATTAGGCTTATTTTTAATGCCGAGTAGATTTTAATATAAAGTGTACTTTTAATACGTTTTTAAAACTGCACTTGCAATTAAGATACAATTTCAGAATCAAGCAATGGCGAAAAAGTTTTAAATTGAGCCCATTTTTACTTTTTTGAATACACAGCATAGAAAAAACTTATTAAACTTTATTTTAACATTTAACTTTTAACCTATATTAACCCTTTACAATAATTTGAAAGGTTAATATTTCGTAACACTTGTACGTCATTACCATGTAAAGCAATCTCTGGCATAACATCTTTATTATACAGTATGCAAGAATGTTTGGGGAAGATCGGACCCTCTATTTAAATATTGGTGCTCTTTTTCAGTGATATAACTGAATCCCATGAAATGTATAAACAGACAATTAGAAAAATTCCTATAGAAAAAAATGAGGATGGTGTAAAGCTTCTAAAATTTTATATAAGGCTGGAAATTAAAAATCTAAATATATTTTGCTGGGAAAAACTATTAAAACATCGTTAAACAAAATAATTATTTGAAATTTTTAACAAACATTTATCTCAACAAACTAATTGTCTGCAAATCTATTTTTAATTAAAACTAAAGATGGCTGTATCATTCTTAAAATGTGATTACTTATTCCTGATTTAATATATTATAGTTACAACTTTTCCCATTTTTTTTCGCGATTTTCGGATACCAATTCGAAAAAAGGATATATCTTTTAAGGTCATCCTCGAATTGATCCTTTTTAATTTTCTTAACAAAAATAGAAATTCTATTCAGCAAGGTCGTGTTACATCGATCAAAACAAATGGTAATTGGAAGGAGCAACGTCTAAAGAGTACAGTGGAAAGACTAAGACCGCCTATTTTTGTGTTTCCAATTATATCTTGACTGCTGTTGAAACCTTTTATCGAGCATTGACATGCTAGAAGATAACGCTATCGTGTCTCTTTCGGTACTATCACCATTTTTCCTTCAATTTATGGATGTATCTGCTGGTAGCTAAATAGTAATGAGATTTAAAGAATAGTTTGAAATAATTGTAGGGGGTGAATATATTTTTTATGTCAGAATGTTGATTTTAATACGTCTCATTTTCTTTAACTCATGACAGAAATTATGAACGAATATATAATAGATGTAAATAGAGTTTTCAGTTTCAAGCAAAAAGAAAATTTAATATATGACTCATAAAAGACAAATGAAATTTTAATAGTTACTATATTAAAATTTATTTAGTCATAGCAAAACTAAATAAATAATCATTAGAGACTAATTAAACTGTCATTAAAGACTAATTAAATTTTATAATTGCTGTATTAAAATTTAATATTTCTTCTCCTAGATAAATTTTCATTAAGATAAACTTCTTAATGAAAATAATTTTAATAGTTTCAAAGGAAAAGATCCTTGGTACTTAAACACCACAAGTGTAATTCAAAACTAATACATGCTTCATTTTAACTAACGCCTATAAAATTTCATTAATGCTTATCTTTTGTTAGTGTTAATTATCAAAAGGAGAATATTTTAAGCCAGACATTTAAAGTTAATTGAAGTTAATTCTTCTTGAAAGTAAACAGGATTGCAGTTAATTAATAGTGGAATTACAAAAATGGAAAGAGTAAGCAAAAGTAAGGAATTTAACTCACCTTGGTTAAAATAATTAAGTTTGATAGTTTTATCTTGATATGATAGATTATGCAAGTAAATAAGCTTAGATTATAATAAGATAAATCTGAATATTTAATGATTAAGGTATTAATTTTTATTAGTTTGTAATTTAATACTTAAAGTAGCATAGTTTTTAAAAATAATTAATCGAAAGTGAATTCTTAGAATTTTATTTTACTTAAACTTAATAAAATTGTGCTTAAACACACGAAAGAAAATGTTGAATATTTATACTTTAATTTATATTTTATAATATGTTTATTTTATTATAAAATAAAAATTATATTATTATTATTATTATTATTTATATTTTATACTATTTTTTATTGCATATTCACGATTTATATGAGAGAAAGTCAGATTAAATCTAAAATAAACAAAAAGTCGGAAGGTTAGCCATAATAAAACATTTTATCTTCCAAAACATAGAAACTTATATCATTCAGTATTAGATATTATTATCAAGTATAAATGGAAATAGGGAATATTTTTCTTTTATTTTTGTAACAGTGAAGATTTCATTCCGAACACTATATTATTTATTTTCCTCTTAAGAAACAACCATAATATAAAAATGGTGATACGTTAATTTTATATTATTTACGAAAGATTAGAATTGGTCGAAATGAAATACAATGGAAAGGATAAATTCTGGCAAAATAAGATACGAAGATCCATCTTGGCGTTTTTATTTATTTTCCTAAATAAGGTTGGTTAATTCATTTCTCTGCTGCTTACATAATCAATTAATGCTCAAAGTAAATAATACTGATAGCCTGATAGCATGCAAAAAGATTTTTTTCTAACGAGGAATTAGATATCTTCTCTTGTTTTTTTTATAATTATTTACATTATTTTTTGAGAATAAATAATTTTTTGTATCAAGTATTTTACCTGGGTATTGGTTTATGGAATCTGAATTAAAATAGTCTATGTTATAATAATTAAAACATCCTATCTGAAAATTAAAGTGGTAAATCCCTTGCTTGATGCGAAAATAAGACAGTCTTCTATAAGTTCTGTCACTTCTATCTTCTAATTTTAATTATGGAGTATGTAAGTCTTTAAATTTTATAGAAGAAGTAATTAAATATTGTAGTTGTCAAAAAAACACCAGATTAATTTTTCAGAATTAATGAAATGACAAGAATGCATGCCATATTTAAAGCGATTTAATCTCTGATATCAATCAACTGAGGCAAACATTCATTAGTTGTCACTCGTTTTGGTATTTATCATGCCAATGATTTTGAGGCGAAGAATTTGCATCAAATCGACCAAGTTGTGGTCCTAAATTGATGCCTAAAATAACAAATGCTTCCTAGGACCTATAGGATCCCATTATCATGTGGCATATTGCTATTAACTTTCAAATCCACCCACTTGAACTTGATATAGCTCAAGTCCAACATCATTCGTTATCTTAACTGATTTAGCAGAGTTTATAGCTCCAAAAGCTACCAGTATGTTGTCAGATTATGAGGATTTCTTTTGCTGGTGTTTTAGATGCTCTAAATATTCTTCTATTTATTATCTTTTTTAGAAACTTTATAAAGATTTCTCAGTTGCAACCACGCAGACAAAATAAATAATTTTTAATGAATATTTCTTCTACAAATTAACAGAGAAATGTAAATATTAATAGAGAATAAGTAACAAAAATTGATTCTTTTAAGTGGACGAATCAATCATTTTTTAGTCTTCGACTATTTTGTTAAAAAATGGTTGACAAATATTTTACCTTGTTACTTATTTTTTAAATAAGTAACAAAATAATAATAACCAAATGCTTCTCCCCTAATTGATTTATTAAATTGATCATAGCGATTAGTAATGATGTTTTTCTTTTCACTTAATGATCTGGTGAAACGTTTATACATTGGTTGATACAAGCATTATATGACAAGGTTAGCACAAAAATCAAAGGAACTTGTGGCAAGTATTCGATCCCTGCATTACTAAAATAAAAGCATTGTATTTAATATAGGTGGTAGGTGTATTAGAAATATTCCTTCCAGAAAGTTTCAAACATTTCATATAAATTTTGATGATAGCTTTAATAGATTACAATTAGGTCATGGTACATTTTGTGAATTTCCGTTAGGCACTTTGTGAGTCAAATTTTTACATATAATTAGAGAATGTTAATAATATATTAATAATCAAAGTAGAACTTCACTTCAGGTTTGCTTTTAAATATTAAAGAATGGCGATTTTTGAAAATCCTATCTGTTTACTTGCATCCTTTGTCTACAATCCTATCTTCTGTCTGCTTGTGATCAAATTTAATGAACAACGAATAGAACAACATAAAAATAATATCGCATATGGCTAATAGGAAAAGGATAGTTAATAATTAAATTTTAGGGACATTTGTCTATCTGAGCGTATATATCAACAATTAAGATTGATAAATGCAAAAAAATCAGGTAGGTGCTAATCGAAAACGACAACCCTGAGGAGCCTGAATTTGCACCTCTCCGAAAGACGCGATGGACTGAAAAATTCCAGTGATTAGTAAAGCATGCATTGCATTCAGGAAAAGATTAAATAGGCTTATGATTGAGATCTAACATAAATCGATTCGTCTGGATCTGACAAATATATTTATTAAATTATTTAAAATTTGTAATATTTCTGGGAGGCGAAGGCTGAAACAACAGTTCTTTTACCAACAACAACCCACTCATCAAGCCAAATCACATCACGATTTAGAGCATGTATTTTTGAAAATTTGAAATATTGCTTCCTAATACATTGAGTCTCCTGATTAGGAAGACAGTTTTACATAGTTTGAAGGATACTAAATGGAATCCGGATCATTGAAACACAGCCTTGGCGAAGATTTGGCGACTTTGATGTAAAATTTAAGTTTCCAGAAATAGCAAGAATTTTAGCGTTAGCTGCCATTAGGATGGAAGTATAACGATTTTTTAAAACTTTCTTGTAATGTCACAGAAACTATACACAGCATTCAGACAGAGCTGATGTCATTCGAGTATTGTGTCAGTAGTGAATCAGCAATTGAGTTTAATTTAAGCGAGTAGTCAGTTTTGAGTAGGATATGATTGGAAAGACATGACTACGTTAGCGATATCTGCGAGTTTCGTCCGAACGCTTTGAGTTGTTACGGCTGTTTCCTACTGATTTTCTGCCTACACGCTGCTATTTATTATAAGTATTGTTCTTGAATACGCTTCAACTGTATTTTGTCGTTTGTGTATTGGTATTTTTCACTTGAATAAAGAAGTAATTTCTGTTTATCGTATACCAACATCGATGCTTGAGATTTAAAAAAATCTTAATAATATTGTAATAATATAGACGGATAAGCACTAACGTATGTTTATCTTTGATTAAAAGATAAACGTATGTTTATCTTTGATTAAAATTTTATTTTTCGAATTCTGTTTCTGCTTCTTTCATGCATTTACTCCACTGCAACCATTATTGTTACACACCAATAAATATCCTAATTATGTCAATGAAATTCTTAATTTTTTTTTGTTCTGCTATGTTTTACACAGTAAAACACCATTTATTAAGGCTGATAAATGATCATCATGTACGGCATTTGTTAATTCAAGGCGTCATCTAATTTTGGGTCATCAGTTATGCCATTAAAACAGTTAAATTCTATTAAATTCTATATTCTTTCCAACTGAAGTATTTGTATGACCAATTAAAGAGACACATACTTTAATTGGTAAAAGGCTTTAAATGATAAAAAAATGGATTATATTTTATGTTGAGTTAGCACATAGAACTATTGGTGAAATTTAAAAGAATTTTAAATGTTCTTTCGGTCGTTAAGTCTGTTGCTTTATTAGCCGTAATAAAATATTTGCAATAAACCAATTTCTTAAAAAACAAAAAAAAATGTCATAGCTTCTTCATTTAAAACTAACCAAGATATAAAGCATTGAATATCACAATTTTTGACCATTATTAGCAAATTCAAAGACCATTTCGAAAAAAACGAGGGAATTTAAGGCTATGTTCGCTCGAAGAAATCGTTGCCTTAAAATAACAAAATTAAAAGATTAATAATTTCGTCTATTTTTGTTTCGTCTATATGCAGAAGAGCAAAAGATAATTAAAGAAATGTTAGTATGACAATATTATTTTTATAAATATGACTTACAGAATACTTATTAATATACCACAGGATTTATTGACATAAGCAAGATAAATTATATTATTCGTATCATTTAAAGCAATTTTCAGATTTCAAATAAATATATATTTATATGATAGGAAGTTTCTAAAAGTAAGCTATCTGACCACGATAAGTGTGGGCGCCTTGTATAACACAATTTCCCATTGAAATCTATTTACATAAAGCCGGATGATAAATTACTAACTTTTATCGCAGTGATCCAGTATAATTTATTTGCAGCGCACTGAAAATATTGTAAAGAGTTTTGGCGAGAAATTTTATAGGCAGTTAAATAAACTTTTCAAAGAAGATTTAATTACTTTCAGGAATATGAATTAAACTAAAACTCAATCGCTCGAAACTAAATCTTCTGCAGGAAATGAACGAATTCTCTTTGAACATAATATTTTTATTATAATTGCAAATTCAACTGTTAGCTTACACGAGCGCATTAAATTAATCATCGCAACAGCATTTCACTTCACTCCGTTTGGATGCAAATTAAATAAACAATACTTTTAAGCGATTGCAAATCGTTTGAGAGCTTTTCCAAAATGCTATTGGAGACTTTTAAAAATTTATTTCATCCAAACTTAATCAAGAGGATTTAGATTCAAGTAAAGCCAAACTGATCTCTAAGTACATAGCTATATTTGCATAATTTCTGGAATGAAATTACACTTACATCTGCAATAGTTGGAATATATTTTATCATTCCTTCAATCGCAGTGAATAATGATATTTTGACTGTGTAAAAATATGAAATCGGAAAAAAAATTAATTGGATATTTTGCTTGAATGTGACTTTTTCATTAGTTTTCCATTCTTGAGAATAAATTTCTTTTACGTGTTAATGATAAAAAATAGATATTATTAAATTTATTTCATACATTGATATGATGATTCGATTATTTTTTTTATTGAAAGTATCTGAAAACTGTCATTAAATATTGTTTAATGAAAATAATACAAGTTTTAATCAGATTTTTCATAAAAATTAAATATATAGATTTTGAATGCGCATTTAATAAAAATAAAATAAAAATTATTATTGGAGGAGATTTGTAATTGTATGGAACTGCAAGTACGTGAATGTGCAAGCTGTTTTATACGTATGAATGCGTTCATTTTTATTGATTTTTCTATTGAATTAATTTAATTTCTTTTCCGTTTGAGAACTGTTATGATTAACAGATAATTAAAATAAAGAATGCACGGTACCAAGGCAAAATTTAAAACAGTGCACGAGCATGCAACTACTTTACGGATACTACTATTTCTTTTCACAGCTTGGCACTAAAATTTGGTACAATGAAGTCACTGTGGCCATTTAGTTATTTGTTTAAAGACACTGGCGTCCTTTTATTATGTGAGACATGATATTTTTTTGGTTTAGTTTTTTGAAAACACAAAATGCACGAGCAGAAAACTGAGTATTTATTACTTTTGTGGCATGAATTTTTCGCATTTACGATTATAAGAAAATGATAAAGAAAGTTGTCACATTTGGAGACTTAAAACATACTCACCAAAAAAAGTCGCAAACAGGCGCGAATGTCCATCGTATATCCGATTCTCTTGTTTTGCCAATAAAGTGCAGGGTCGTAAGAAGTTTCCGCTCCTAGAAGCAAAAGGAAGAAAACGGGAATCAACGCGAATAAGTGAGGTAGGTATCGAAGAATACCACAAATCTTAATGTGTTTTAATATTTTCCATTGCGACAATTCAATTATGTCGTCATCTTCTTCCAAAGTGCATTTCACTGCCTTCTTTTTCTTTTCAGTACAGTTTTTTTAAAATTAATTTCGTGTGGATTTCTCAATATACATGAAAAATAAATTATTATATGAAATATTGTAAGGCATATAAACCTACAGAAAATATTTTAAAGAGTTACTTGTGAAAGAGAGGTTTGATCAGAAAGAAACATAGAAGATTAAATAAAATTAAAATTAAATCCACGATCGCAAATTTCAAGTTATTATGTGAGATCATTATTATTTTTAAGTCCTTATTTGCCTTAATTAATTTGTCATTAATCAGTTTAACCGGTTTAAACCGGTTTGAAACAATCACGAGACTTTACTATCGGTTTCTACCCTATATATATATATACTTCACTTCACTCCGTTTGGATACAAATTAAATAAACAATACTTTTAAGCGATTGCAAATCGTTTGAGAGCTTTTCCAAAATGTTTTATATATATATATATTAAACTTTAATTTTTAATTTTTCTAGCTGGCAAACAAAGTTTTGGATCTCGACCGATTTTCAGATGAAATGACAGCTATGATATCATAGTTCTACATCAACCTTTTACAAACGCATCTGCTGCCAAAGAAGCATAAGTAATAATAAAGCAATACTGGTAAAAGAAGGAAAACATTTTAAAAGCGCATTTGCTTTCAAAGAAGCATGTATAATAATAATTCAATACTGGTAAAAGCAGGAAAAAAAATATATGCGATTAAAATCTGATGATGAAAATTGCCATTTATGCTTTATTCATTGCCTACACAATTTCGAGCTTCGATATTCATTGCCTACGCGATTTCTAACTTCAACCTCCCCCTCCCAACCAAAACGATATCATGTTCACACATGATAATAAAAAAAAAATTAAAGTAATAAAGACAAATATTATTTAAAATTTTGAAGGATAGAAAAGTATTTAATTCGTGTAAGAATTGATATCTTGCCCTGTGTATTATGGCAATTTTGTACCATTTCTTAATCAGCAAATAAAATTGTTTATTTTAATATAAAAATGTATCCAATTCATTTTAATGTAATAAAATGCCGTTTAATGATAGATTCAAAGAAAAATAAATTATTCAACATCTGAATATATTTAAACTATAGTAAAATTTGATTTACGAGTCATAATATATTTATTCTTTTTTAATTTCACTCAACAAATTCATCTAGCTATCTTTTTTTTTCTTTAATGAAAATAAACAAATTACCGATACCACACACTAATCAAACGTTTCTCAAGGTTATCATGATTGTACTGAATGATATTAGAAAACAATATTTTATAAAATGAGAACGCTACATGTTACCAATTATGAAAACGGACTTCGAAAAACAGTTTACAGATACTATTTTATGATATTTCGGTGGTGATTACAACAGCCTCTCCAGTGGCATTATGGATTTTTTCTTCTCTAAGATGACAAATGGCTACTCTTACTCAAGTTTTGCTTCGTTCTATCCTGTACGTGGTAGTAACAATGATTTTCCCCAATCAAATTAATGTTTTGTAAGAAAAAAAAATTATTATAATTTGGCATACGGTTATTTCGATATATTATGAATGATGTTAAATTTTTTAATTTGTCTTCTCGCGTAAGTGAATCTTTATCTGGACACCCTTGTAAGTTCAAAGGTAGTATTTTGATTCTACCTAGTATTCGGTTGTCACAATAAGTACATAGGTAGTTTTAACTTGTAATGCCCCAAATGGAGTGCGTATAAACTTTGTATTATATTTAACTTGGAAATAAGAATCGCTATATTAAATTCAAAGAACCAAATTAAATTAATCCTAAGAACCCATTGAAATTTTTCCTTCGTTAATGTCATTTTGATATCAAGTGAATTTGAATTCTTAATTCAGCATATTAAAAAAGTCTGGCACTGACTTTCAGATGGTGAACATATTCTTTACTAATTCTGAACGAAATCCATTCACGGATTGACCGTCTACAATTTTGCACATTAGAATGAATGCAAATGCCTTACTTCACAAACATAACAGCATAGAAAGAAAGAAATCTGGCATGCCATACTCTTACTGATATTGTAATTCAGTGTTAAATTTTGATATCAATCAATCGAAGTCGTACTCTTACCGATATTGTAATTGAGTGTTAAATTTTGATATCAATCAATCGAAAAAAGCTTCCGGATTGCATACTCAATTTTTTATGGTGCTACAAACACAAAACCTTTATGTAAACAATTCTTGAAATAAAAATTTGAGCACTTGTGGCGTTTACAGCTTTGTTCATAGTCTGCAGTCTTATGCGGGTTGAAGAGGGATAATATACTTATTAGAGAGTACGTGAGAAATTTCTGCCAACGTCGGTTCATAAAAGATTCTCTTTAAATAAATTATCTATACCGAAGATTGATATACTTCTATTAATTTTTTTTCCAAAACAAAACTGGTTTTCCTGACTGGCGGAGCATAACTTCTGTTTAACAATAAATGCACACCATATAAATAAAATAACTTATAAAACTGAATCAAAAACATAATGCGACTTTCATTTATACGACGATATCATATATTTATACGCACAACATAAGCAAAATCGATTAATCAACGTAATAAAATCGATATAAAAGAATTAAGAAAAACACGACATTTCACTTAATAAAAGGCGGTGTCTCTAATTCCAAAAATCTAACCGGTTATTTCTTTATCGAACTGACTTCGCTTTAGAATCTTGATAAATATTTATACATGCTTCCTTCGCTCTCGGAAAAGAAATCGAAAAGACGATAAACATCTCTGATTATGATGTTAACCCTGCGGATGTTACTTAAAGACGACGCACTCAGTAATATTGGTTCTCTGAATATCGACAAGAAAGGAGACACTTTAATTATAGACGCGGAAACATTTTTCTTGCTCAATCGCATTAATAATGCTGCATTCTGGGATAGTGGGGGAAAAAAGAGATATGTAATTAGTAGAGATATGTTCGCCCTCATTGATTTGGACCCAAATATGTTTTTTTATCTGTTTCCTTTCATTTGGTTTATTATGAACAGAAAGTATTTATAAGTAAATGGATTATTGTGGATTCAGAAGTTCTTTTAATATAGATAAACAGGGTTTATTTCTAAATGTCATTAATTTTGTATTGTTCTAATTTTAGAGTTTTAGCATATATCGGACAATAATAACACATCAATCGATAATAACAGTTTTTGAAATAGAATAGACTGTTTAACAAATGGGCACTGTAATTTAAAATGGAGGCCTGAAGTGAATACTTAATAACCCTCATTGCGCGTCAGTTGATGCTTCCATCCCTCATACAATGGTACGTCCCGTCCTTAGAGTTATGGTAGCAACTTACACAATTTTATGGTGGCTAGCAATTCCTAAATCAGTGAAATTGCGTCTGTATGCACGTATTTATAATTCTGAAAAATAAAAATAATACTGATACTATAATAATTTGGCTTAAAAAGTTTTATATTTCTTGTCTCCGCAGTGCAGAATCTTTTTCTTTTATAAATCTCAAAATACTTTGAGGTAATATATTCATCTTCATTCAAAACATTCTAGGCTAGGAAAAATGCCATTATTTTCAACTAATAGTATGTTAAAATGGTTTGGAATGGAGAATGATTTAAGTCAGGCAACTCAGTTAATTAGATTAATTTATTTGACATATTAGTTTAGTTTTATAATGTAATCATTAATTTTCAAATCGATACATTTTGTTGTGGTTTGAAACTTGAGCTTCTAAAGTTTGATCTGCTTGAAAAGTTTCTTGAAAACTTACATAATCTTTCTAACTTTTGCTTTATCTTATTACATCTCAAAATAATATTATTTAATTCCTGATTGCCTTAAAACAATATATTGTTTGTGAAGTTTATATGAATATTTTTTGGTGTTTTAAAGTTATTAAAATAAAAGTTTAGTTTAGTTATATTAACGTCCCGTTTTAAAGTAACACTGGTGTTATTTTATTAAAACAAAAGAAAACCAGTGAATGATGATTAAAAATACTTACCATGGTGACTTGATGCTTCATATTCTTTTTTAAAATATTAGAAAGTAGTAAATAAAAACTGCTATTTGGAATGTGAAAAATTCCCAGAATTCTGAAATTAGACCTAAATTTTATTCAGAACTAGCCGCCTTTGGCGACCAATTGATTCTCGAATGTTTTCTACAAATTTCTATTAAATACATGTGTAACTTGATATCTCATTAGCTTCTTCGGCAAATTTTTTAGCGTTAAACGTTGATAAACATATAACTCTTACTATTATAAAACTTCTACGACGTCCTGCTCATTGTACTATGTACCTTCTTTAATTTTTTATCAACATCTATAAAATTTGAACTTTAAATTGATGTAGAAGTGATTAAATTTCAATTAATAAAGAGATTTTTTTAACTAAATCAAATATATATATTTTTAAAAATATGAGTGCAGAAAACAATTAAGCACTGAAGTCCTTTGTGCACTGCAGAATTTATAATTTTACTTTCTGTCATTGGGATGGCAACATGTTGATAAAAGCTAATTTTTTTCCATATACGCTTATCTTGCTGGTGCTGATTGTTTTAATTTATTTTTTACTTTTTGTGAAATAAATCTTAGGAAGATACGCCTGAATTAATTTTTAAAATAAATTGAAATTGAAATGTATGTACAAAAATTTTTAGCATTGAAAAGTTTTTATTTGTTATTTTGAGATGATTTAAAAATAAATTTTGCCTGTACTGTAATATTTTCAGATGTTATATCGCAAAAAAAAGACAAAAAAATTCGTATAATTTTTAATTCAAAATTATTCTAATGAAAAGTTAAAAATTCACAACCTTTAATTCAAAACAATGTATTTTCTTGAAACAAAACAAGAATCTCATCACTTTTTTTCAAAATAAACGCATTTTAATTTGATTCTTCCATAAATATATTCATTTCATTTTTCTTTGAAAAATGGAATTCATTCTTATATAAATACATTAATTCCTTGTGCTATCTATTTAACTCATTAATATTTTTAGATAATCAACCAATACCATAACCTTCCAAGTAATTATTCGAAAATAACAATGTCCTTGAATAATGTATATCTAATTTTAGATGAATTCAAAAAGATAAATATAGGATACGAAGTTAAGAAAAATTTTAAGTGAATCAATTTTGCACTAACAAGCAATCATTAAAATATTTAATTGGCTTAATCTATTTTATTCTGAAATAGAACAGCAATTTGATGATTATCCTCATTAAAATAAACGAAATTCAGCTACAAGTTTCTATTTTAAGAATATGTTATTAATTTGCGCTTCAAACGAATCTTCCAGACTTATTTTTAATGCGCGATAATTATTAGTTCAAATACTTGAGAGAATAAAATTTAAAAATCACTTTACAGCTCTTTTGTAAGCAATAACTAATTGGTTCTGAGTATCATTAGGAATTAAATTATGAGCCGGAAAGTAGCAGCGAAAAGTGGAAATTAAATGCTACCCCTTTTAAGAATGCTTCTAATTATAGAATCAAATTGAACAACATCTAACGAATAGAAGGATTAAAGAATGCTTTAAAATAGAATCGTTTGTCAACAAAAAGGTGATATAAAATGAGACTTTCAATAATAAAATATTTTTGTCAAAAAGGCTTTTAGATTAAAGCATGCGTAAAGTGTTCTAGTTGTTAAATATAACACTACTTCATCTAATTTTAATATAAAGAATGGTCACAAAGACTTCCTCTGATTACAAAATATATTGTAAGAAACCAAAAAGTATGTTATATATATTTTTCAGCATATTATAATAACATTTATAAAGTTTTGAAAAAAATTCTAACGTCAGTAAATTTTATTGTAAAAATCCTTGATAGTTCAAAGAATGAGTCTATCAATATCCTCAACTGGCATTGCAGATTCTCTCTCCTTTATGTTATCTAAAAATTTTCATTTAAGATTTTACTTTATAAAAAAAAACCAAACAACACACTGAATTTTTTTCCTTGTTTTGGGCCATTTTCATGACAAAAGAAAATGAAATCCCTATTTTTTTGTTAGTTATAGTGTCAATTGAACAAAAAAAATGACTGTACCACATTTAACATTTTACAACATTACATTCAATGATTCATTCATAATAATATTTTTTTTTCTAATCAGGAACATATTTTATGGTTACCTTATATTTCCCATCAAAACAAAAACAAAAAAAAAATGATAATATTCATTTGTAAGAAATGCTCATATGCATTTATCAACCCGTATTTATCTAAAATGAAATTAAAGCTATATTGCCTGGTGGCTATTTGAAATGGACTTTAGAACAAAATTATAGAATTTTGTAATGTTCAAAATTAGTTCCATTGATATAAAGGTACCAGAAACCCATTTCGAAAGAAATAGCAAAACAAATTCAAGAGAGATTGTGAATTGTACCACCATTGCTTCAACTAATCATTTCTTTTGCAAGAATCGAGAGCGGTTTAGTTGTTAAACGTCTTTTAAACCCTAGATGAACTGACCGACTGTAACGAGGAAGATTACGATGAAAAGAGGTAGAATGCGCCTACAGAAGAAAATCTGCATGCCAGTGATGCACATATTAATTTCATTCAAAATAAAGTATCTCACTGACAACAAAAAATTTAATATTTTTTTAACTTTTATTACAAGAAGAATGATGAAAAGTACATATTGTACCAACTATTTAAATAATATACTAAGTAGATTTAATTTATAATGATTCTATATATGCATAGGCATTAATCGAAGTAGAACTGTTGAACTTCCTTATTAAATTTCGACATCACAACTGCCCATTACCTTGCCCATGTTATACTGCCCATAAAATGAAAATATATTTCTATGGATATCTGGGGATATATTAAATAATTTGAATTTAAATTGAGCAACAAACAATATTACTAAATGATGTACTCTGTATTTTTATGGAAATGCGCATTTTCAGTTTGCTATTGAAAATGTAGTTGGTATGGTGTTTCTATTACCATTTTATAATAGCGTTACCACACTTATATATTATTATTATTATGTAATATTTTTATTACCATTTTATAATAATTCCCTAATTTATTTATCAAACATGTATATAAAAGTCGTCACTGACTTTGGAGAGTACGGAAAAGAAATGGGAAAAGATGGGATTTTATAATAATTCCCTATTTTATTTATCACACATATATATAAAAGTCGTCACTGACTTTGGAGAGTAAGGAAAGGAAATGGAAAAAGATGGGATTTTATAATAATTCCCTATTTTATTTATCAAACATGTATATAAAAGTCGTCATTGACTTTGGAGAGTAAGGAAAAGAAAAGGGAAAAGATGGGATTTTATAATAATTCCCTATTTTATTTATCACACATGTATATAAAAGTCATCACTGACTTTGGAGAGTAAGGAAAAGAAAAGAGAAAAGATGGGATTTTATAATAATTAACTATTTTATTTATCAAACATGTATATAAAAATCGTCACCGACTTTGGAGAGTAAGGAAAAAAAATGGGAAAATATGTTATTTTTATCCTGATCGTGAATAAGACAATGAGAAATAAACTCTTTAAGTCAACTTTGTTTTTATTTATCAATGCTGAAAAGCCCTAACCGCCCATTCAATGAAATTATGGTATATGTACAAGACGCCCGGATATCACTGCGGCATTCCCCCCCCCCCCCCCAGAGATTCCCGCATCTAAACAAGACTCTGATCCTAACTGCAAGTTATTGCTGTATCCGTTGTGCGCACCCTTGTGCGTGCGTTTATGTCTGTCCATATTTTACCACATTAACAAGATTACAAAGCATAAAAATTAATATTGAAGTTAAATATATTCTGATATTGGATCCGGCTTCCATTTACAGTAACTTCTTTATCTTATTACATTTAACAAGAATCCTTATTTTAAAAAAGTAAACATTTGAAGCAAATTTTAGATTCCTATTGAATATTATCATCTATCAAAACTAATACTGATTTGAGAAAAATGCAATGCGAAATCCGCAAAAAAATGCATGGCCAGTATATAATAAAACACACATTGATTTGGTTAAGGAAATAATAAAGTGAGTTTGGGGAATTTGAAAAGCAGTTCTCTTAATCTGGCAATTAAATGTATCTAGTTTTTAAAATAATGAAAATACTAAATCCTCTTGAGAAGTAACCATTTTCTGACGAGAATTTATAGAGGGTATTTAAAATTACCATATTTAAACGCTGAATTCACTAATCTATATGACACTTAGAAAGAAACAAGTTTGTATCTTTTATTACAAAATTTCATTTGTCAATTTCTATTGAATTTATGTTTTAATTACAAGGAATAAAATATGCATATATATATTAAAAATAAAGAAAAATTAGGAAAATTTGAAGAATGCATGCAAATGTAATTTTGTAACATTTTTTTCTTATGTCCGGAAAACATTTTCTTCTCTCCAAATCTTCTTTCTATATAGAATTAAAAACAAAAGATGAAAAATAAAATTTTCATTTAAATTTTGCTTTAAAATTCTAATAATTCAATTTAATGAAATAGTAAATATTGAAATATATTTTAAGACATTTTAAATATATTAAATTGAAGAATTAGAAATAATTTCTACATAAATAATTTATAATCTTATTTATGTAGAAATTGTCATTAAGATTTAATAATCTTATTCACGATTTCCTATTAAATGTACTAATTGTAAGAAGCAAAATTAAAATAATTGTTCTAAAATGATCAATAATACGTTAACAAAATTTATCTAAATGTAAAAATGGATAATTTGAAAATAACGTTTTAAAGCGGAATTAAAATTCGCATTAAAATAGATGCATTTAGTAAAAATATTTTAATATATGAAGAGAGATATTTATATATATAATATAAGTATTCGTTTAGAACTCTTTTTAATATGAACCAAAATTACTTTCAACTTTTTTTATTTCACATTTAATAAATAGTTAAATATTACGATTATTTTCATTTAAACAACATGCTCACTGAATTAAATTTAAAAATGCATAAGAATTCCTTCTATTATTTTCTATTATTATAATTTTGCTATAATGTTCTTTGATTTATTATTTATATAAATCGTTTACTAAAAATATAGTTTGGAAACTAGTTAAAGCTTTTCCATTACATTTAAATTATTTATGATAAAGTATAAGAATAATTCTTTTCAAGTTAAATATTAGTAAAGTAGTTTATTTCACTTTCTGGTGGTAGATAAATATCTTTAACCATTTATAATATTATTTATGTCGGTTTTAAATCCTTCGAAATACTAAAAATTTTATATTTCCATGTCATTTTATATAAAATAAGATTAATTCTATTTTATTTATGCTATACTAAGATATTCTCTCACTTCAATTTTTCTAACTTAGTGAAGACAAATAACTTATCAGAATAACTAATCATCTCATTTATTCCACAAATAACTATTATTGTGGGGGTTTTTTTTTCAAAAATTTTATTTTTGTTTGAAAATATAACGTCTGTACCACAGAAATAAATAAATGTTGTCTTTTAAAAGTAAGTAAAAATATTAATACAATAAATTAATTTTAAAATTTTATGTATATGAATACAATCAGAAGTTTATTATAATTTTATACACGATAATTAAGTTTATAAACAATTTTATAGAATTGTTTTATCGCTTTTAATATTTAAGAAACGTAATGGAAAATACTTTGTATCCAACATTGTAATAAGAAAATTTCAAAAACCAATGATTTTTACAGCTGAGCACTGGTAATAAGAAAGCATATTCATTCTTCTAGACAATTTATATAGGAAAGTTGTTGTCGGAAGAATAGCTACAATTTCTGATACTATGCATGCGTTATAACAAGGAGTTTTCTTTTCATACCACTCTGTGTGAAAAAAAGTACTTTCTTTTTTACACGGTTCTTTCTTTTCCAGAAATAATGATGATTGAAGGGGGAGCGTCCGCTGTAGAACATTTTTTTCCACAAATCTGAAGTTTATTCCAAATAAAAACTGAAAGATAATTATTGATCAATAAAAATTAATTTAAAAGTAACTCCAAGTTAATTCCTTTCGTAAATACATCAAAATAACATCCTTATATGAGTGGTGTGTGTTTTTTTTTCGAACTTATGATTTCGTTATTTTTTTTCTATTGCTCTCAGCTACAGTTGAGTCAATTTTTATAAAAGATTGAAAGAAATAAAAAAAAGAACTAAGAAATTCTGATTTTCCTCTTTTGAAAAAATATTTTATTTATACCTGATGAAAGATTTGTAATTGCTTAGATATAATTTTTTGTTAAAACTGACTAATTACAACAAAACAAATATACCAATACGCAGATAATCAAAGTTATTCAAAAGACCATTCCACAGACCACGCATTCCAGCAATTAACCGAAAAAATTCATAATTTCAAACAGCAAAAAGAACACAGCTTGGTAATTTCCTTAGATATACAGGCCGCTTTCGGTAATCTGCAATTTTCCTCCATCCACAATAGACTCAGTAAACTTAAATTCAATTCAAAAACTAAAAGATGTCCTAGAAAATAGAGAAGTCCTTCTTCACATATCACAAGGCACTGCCACCTGGTCACAGCAAAAAGGTTCCGCGCGTCTCCTGTTCTGGACCAATTTTTTGGAATCTTTCGCAAATGAAATTCTTTCGGAAAAATGGCCACCCAATATTAATCTCCAAGCATTTGCAGTCGAGTTTGTTTTTGTTGTAGCTGAATCAACATGATCAAAATTGAAATCAGCCGCCCAGGATGTCCTCTCAATCTTCAAGCGCTGGTTCTACAAACATTACCTTCAAATTTCTGTAGAAAAATCATGCAATATCTTGATTAGCAAATTAGTTAACGGACCAACAAATAAATGGATTAACGTGACAATCAAACACCAACAATCTTTAAAGTATCTCGGTGTTACCAATGACAATAAGCTTAATTGGAAAATTTAAAAATACTTCACTATGTAAACGACCAAGATGAAGCTAACTCAATAAATCTTCTTGGTAATTTTTTATGCAATAATCCAAGCAAATCAGCTGGTCATTAAAGAGCACCAGCGATTTATAAAAGTATAGTAGGTTATGGATTTTATGGAATTTGAAGTTGAAGAATTGCAGATTTAGAGATAAATTTCCACAAATACTCACCTCAATGCTTACGTTTACTATAGATTGTTGTTTTGTAAACTATCCGCGAAAGAATGCCTTGTGAAATCTCGATTGTTTATCTATAAACCCTCCTCGAAAGAATAGATTGTTAAATATAGATTATTTTTCTGTGAACCATCCACAAAATAATGTGAAATGTATGTTGTTCTGTAAACCATCTTCGAAAGAATTTCAGAGAAAAGTTGCTGGCTGAGATAAGGTGTCAGTGAATTTTTCACAGTGCAAAGTAAAGACATCCAAACTGAAGTAGAACTCCTGTAGATATAAACAAGTGTAGTAATTTGCTCAAAATAAATTTAGATAATGATTTTTAAAACGGCAATTTATGTGTATAATAAAATATAAGAATCATTAAAAATTGAATTAAGTTCTATATCATCGTAAGTATTTTAAATTAGTAAAGGCAGAAAAATTAGGAATATTAATTGGCTTATTACAATTTGTTAATAAATTTAACATTAACAAATTCGAATGTGTTGAATTTGTTAAATATTGCATGTTAAATAGTAAATAAATTAATCACTATCAATTATTCTTTTATCAAACCCTTACCAAAATAAGAAGAATAGTTTTGATCTTGGCTAAGTCCGTCTAACTTCTTTTCCGAAACGAAAGGAATTTAGTTTACGCTTATATCACTAAAACGTTTAGCAAATACATTTCTTTTTAAAAGTCATTAAATTAGTTTAACTTTTATTGATTATAAAAGAAAACGCTTTAAAACAGAAAACCATTTTATAAGAATCATTAATTAACGATAAAAACGCTATCTTAATTATTTTCGCATTTTGAATATTTATAATAATGATAACTCATTATATAAAAAAAATATTAACATAAATTTGTACATGTATTAGCAATTACTTGAGACTTCTAGAAATTAAACAATACTTGAAAGAATAATGAAAATTTAATATTTGCGTTGCTATAGCAACATCTTATACGGTGACACATGTTAATTTGCATTCCAAACTTAAATTGACTTGATCCAAACTCAGAATTCCACGAAATGCAAACATTCCAAATGTGCTTGACTTAAAGTTTAGCGATGCATAGATATTAATATTCTGAATTCAATTCACAATTCTTGTTCATGTAATTAATGGCTTTCAAAATTATCAGCAGCTAAATAGTGTATTGATATTCAAATATGTTCTCCAACATTTTATGCTACAGTTAATGAAACTATTTTTTTTGGATGATAATGATTTAAAATCGCTGTATTGTAAAATTTAAAAAAATGGGGCTTTCTGTTTATAGAATTTATTTTATTTTATTTTTGTTTTTATAGAATTTATTTGAGTATTCTTCCATTTAATAACACTATATTGATAATGATTATTTCTTATCTGCAACAAAATAAAATATTTTAATTCAATTCAGGTAAAAAAACGGAATAAAAATGGGTTAATTTCCATTTTGTATATTCCTATTTGAAATCTGGGTTAAAAATTATATTTCTATTATATATTAAGTCATATATACGCATGCATTCATCTATATTGTTAGTAGAGATAGTTAGTAGAATTTCCTTATAATATTCCAAATTCTGTGTATTTTTGCTTAATAGCAGCATATAGCTATACCTTCGAGTAGATACTTTTTCAATTTAGGCTTCATTCCACTGACCACTTAAATCTAATTTCATTAAAAAAAGGTTTGATTTCATGATGACATACATAATTTCATATATCTATCCAGTTTCATTTTAAAAATAGGCTGCATATATAACACAGTTAGACAATAGTCTGCTGCTTGATGAAATTATAACAAAAGTGAGGTTTGGGTACAATTGGTATTAGTTAAATTAATTCTTCTAACTCAATGTGTTCTTTTCCTTCATAATAGGTAGAAAAACAATCAACCTACTCAAAGATTATATCCAAATTTGCATACATATCGGTAATTTATCTAGTGAAAGAATAAATCAAATTTCACCAATCAAAATCATTGTTATATAGAGTCACCGTGTGTTTTATTTACATTGATACATACATATTTAGATTTGACGTCTGAGTATTCATCAAATAGCTATAATTTTAGAGAAAAGACTACCCACCAAATTTCACTGGTCCAGCCTCTCCCATCGTTTTTTATTATCTTGTTCCTAGACATACATTATTCAAAAATAACTTTTATTGGATTTAGGAAAGGGGTAGGGTTAAAGGTCCATTGAAATTCACCAAACAGTTTCTTTCAGGATTGAAACGTACATACATACACACACACACACACACACACACACACACACACACACACACACACACACACACACACACACACACACACACACACACACATATATATATATATATATATATTGTAGATTTGTAATAATAAAAATTCCTATATTGAGGCATCAAATAACCTCATTAACATTTTAACACAGAAATTACTGTAATATCAACTTTTTGATTAAACAAGATATGGTTTGGGATTAATCCTTTACCTAAAATAAAAATAGAAATTTCCTTGCATATTTGATCACTCAAATGATGGCGCTGGGCCCCTGCAATTGTTTCTTAACTTAAATACGTTAAATTGGAGGTGTCAAAAAGCGGGAATCACAATCGATAGCTCAAAACTTCTTTGCCTGCTGTTGGTATTGTTTTTTTTGTATGCATTACTGGTTTCAGCGTTATTATATGGTATTTTTGTTATTATTGTTATTTTGTTATTGTATTTTTGCTTATTAGTGGATGTATTCTTCTAATTTATTGTTTTGTATTTTCACTTCTGTTAAAATGGTATATTCTAATTTCAGAAGTATTTCGGGTTACTAGGAATCATTATTTGACTGTCTAGTCTGCAATCCTTCACAGAAAAAATCCCTTTTTTTAAATCCCTGCCCTGAGGGTGACCCTTGAAAAAATCTTCAGGCCGGATTCTTTTTTTATTTGGTTTAATTTTTATTTGGTTCAATTTGATTTTCCTATTAAATTTATTTTTATTATTTTCAATTCATCTGTGTTTTAGAAGTAGCTGCATTTGCACTCTCTAAATACTATGATGTTTTTCCTGTTCCTTTTTTTGGTTTTAGTTTAGTTTGAATATGAAATAATTTTTGTTGAAACTATTTCGTTTCGTTTTAGTTTGTGTGTGTGTGTGTGTATGTGTGTGTGTGTGTGTGTGTGTGTGTGTGTGTGTGTGTGTGTGTGTGTATATATATATACACTGGTGTGCAAAACTTAAGCAACAAGGCAAATTTTAAGCTGATAGCCATGAAATTGCAGAAAAGGAGTTCTTGCGATCAGTACAATGAACACGTAATTCAAGAGAAAAGTCATGCGTATGCAAATATCAGGAACAAAACGTCACAGGCGACGTGAGCGTACGCAAAGCACGTGCGGAAGGCGCACGCAGCTCAACACTACAATAAAAGGAAGGACGGAGACGCAATTAAAGACATTCGCAGCAAGTGCACGTGAGTTAATTCGTGAAATATGGCTAGCAGAAATCCCCTGGACGATTTCACACGTGGAAGAATGATCGGAAAGCTGGAGGAGGGGTGTAGTGTGACCAGTGTAGCTTCAGAGTTCGGAATCAACAAAAGTGTCGTTTCGCGCGATTGGAAAGCCTTCCAAACCACAGGTACAGCTGTGAGAAAGGTTGGTGGTGGCCGCCCCAGGAAAACAATTTCAGTGGATGACCGACAATTCGTCCTGCAGTCTAAAAGCACCCGAAACCAGTCAGCAAGCGCCATTGCTCAGCATCTGTGTGCAGCAACGGGGCGACAAGTATCGCGTTTTACTGTGTCCAGACGCCTTCACAAAGGTTTCCTATTCACCCGCCGTCCTGAACGCTGCATCCCTTTGACAGTTTCCCACCGGCGGCACCGTTTAGAGTGGCGCAGGGAGCACAAAAACTGGACATCTCATCAATGTAGTCGTGTCCTCTTTACAGATGAGAGTCGTTTTAGTGCAACAAGGGATTCCCAACGCCAGTTGATTTGGAGAGAGGTCGGGACACTGTTTCATCCCAGTAACATCACAGAAAGAGACCGTTTCGGTGGTCCTGGAGTTGTCGTCTGGGGAGGCATTATGATGAACGGGCGGACTGAGCTCCACGTTTTCAACAAATGTTCTGTAACTGGAGATCGCTATTGTCAGGAGGTGATCCTTCCCCATGTGCGTCTGTTCCGAGGTGCCATTGGATCAGACCTCGTTTTTATGGATGACAATGCACGGTCACACAGGACCCATGCAGTTGAGGAGCTCCTGGAAAGTGAAGATATCACTCGAATGGATTGGCCGGCGTGCTCCCTTGATTTAAATCCGATAGAACATGTGTGGGATGCTTTTGGGAGACGCCTTGCGGCACGATTACATCCTCCTAGGAACACCCGACAACTTAAACAGATGCTGATTGATGAATGGGCACTCTTATCTCAAGAACTGTTGGACAATATGGTGCTGAGTATGGGGAGACGGTGCGAAGCAACCATTGCAGTAAGGGGAGGGCATATCCCATACTAAGGAACATCTTTTTGCTGTTCTTCCTCTTGGACAGACAATCATGTGTAACAAAACTATGAGTTCAATAAAACCTTTTTTTGTTTGATTCCATACTGTATGCATTGTATTCATTTCTGCGCAACTATGCTTTCGTCATTCTTTCGGAACAAAATGCTGTATCTCATTTCTGAATTTCATGTCTCTCAGATGATTTCTCGTGAAGTTATGGCAAAAAACATACCTGTTTGCTTAAGTTTTGCACACCAGTGTA
>JAPMOR010001988.1:389742-432696 GCA_026543865.1 Argiope aurantia
TATATATATATATATATATATATATATATATATATATATATATATATTAAATTGATATCTAAAAAACTATAGTTGCATGTTATAATTTGAATATAAATTTCTGCTTATATTTGAACAATAATTAAAATAGTATTTTTATGAATTTTAACAAACGCCAAATTGTATGCCAAATATAATTTAATAATTTCAAAATTTAACACTTCAACGATTATTTAAATCGATGTCTTTCAGAATTTATATAATTTATATGAAAGATAAAATGAAATTTTTATCATCCTTACAAATCATTTACATGTAGAGAAATTAAAATCTTTGAAACTAATCTAATATTTGAAAAATATTTTATATATCGATACTTGCGTTGTGCTAGCAATATACTTATATTCAGTACATTATTAATTTGCATTTCAAATTATAATTATCTTCATTTCGACTCCCAGTTTCGCAAATTATTAATATAAACATAATTTATCACTTCAGAAGCAAGCGGAAGATTTGATATGAAAAAAAATGTTGGTACATTGGATATTTATGCACTGTTAATAACAAGCGAAATATTTTTTTAAATAATTATTTATATAAATAAAAGTGGAATATCTGAATGGTTTAAACTACAAAACCGATTTTCTTTTGATATTTCTCAATTTTATGCTAAACGAATAAGAAAGTGTTTGATAAAATTTTCGTAACAATAAGCGAAATATTTTTAAAAAAATAATTTTGATTATCCGAAAACTATACATTCATGTAGAGAGAAAAGTGTATTTTATTATTACTATTTCCTTACTTACTGAAAAAATGATATAGATATTTTTTTAAAATTTACAGGTTTCCTTACATATTGCCACTCTCAACATGTTTGTTCCTGGATTAATCGCAATCATCTATCTTAAATGGTTGCACGTACTTGATGAATCGAGAATCAATCTAATTTGTGATGTGTTCTTTCGTGTTTTAAGAAATTCCTCTTTATTTAAGTTGTAAATTGTTCTGAACAAAAATCAAAATGAGCGTTTTATTTTCCAATTGTAATGTGTTAAAAATAAATCTAAATATCCATTAAAAATATTTTGCAAACTGAATGGATATATTAAATTAATTTTTATGTAATGGAACAAACTAACTTTTTCATTAATCCATTTCATCATTATTTAAAGGTTATCAAGAGTTTATGTAAGAAATATGACTTCGGAGGCTTTAAAAAATCGTTTGAACCAAAAGATATTTTCAATTATAAAAAAATAAAAAATTGCAGACGATAAGTTATGTTTAATTTTAAACATTTCATGTTCCAATTTTTTAGGTAAAAATATGTTTTACTTTTAAAATACTATGTAATAAAAAAGGAAATTTGTTTATGAGCAAGATAGTGTTGTTTTAATTTTTTACAATTTACTGATACCAAGTACCAATCGCAAATTTACTCGATATGTGAAAACTGCATCATGTTATGCAACAAATTATCGTATGTTAAATATATTTCAAATTTTTATAAAAAATTCTGAAAAGCAAGAAAGATTTTAGCAACAGTTTCGAAACAATTAGTTAATTACAAACATAATTTTCAGATTTAGAGAGTGATGGAAATATGACATTATTTAATTAATTTTCTTTACTTTAATAACCTTTATACTGATGATAATTAGTTTACTCTCGAGTGTATCTTACTTTATTCCACAGTTGTTAGCAATATCTAGATTTAAAAAATTGTTTATTGAAATGCGTGTTTGTTATGAAACGATCTTTCAGATGAAAAAATTATTCTTAATTAATACATTTTATTTTAAGAAAATAAAATGTTACAGTTCCAATATAGATACTAGATGTGTCAGTAAGTAAATTTAAATTATAGAAAGAAGATGAAATGGAATGATAATTTTAAAACTTCTCAAAAAGAATTTTAACAAGATGAATTAATATTAGATTAAATAAACCATAAAATGTCTTAATTTTCGAATTCCTAAAAAGATTTGATTTCTGGTGCTATAAACGCACAATAATTTTAACGAAAATAAAGTAATCGAAAAATTTTTATTATAAGTAATATGTAATAATTTTGTTAAATATCTATATGATCAGGAAATAATTTTCCTATTTGTTAATAAAAAAGAATAGATAGCACCTAATTAATCCTAAATATCTAAGGAATCAAGTTCTAGTCACACAAATAAATTGAGCAGTTATTTAAAAATAATATTTCAACAGATTGAATTTAACGATTCCAAGAGGCCGCGGTGGCCTAGTGGTAATGTCTCGGCTTCAGGTTCGAGACCCGATTCCGCCGAAGAACCGTCATGTAAGGGGGTCTGTTGCACGTTAAATCCGTCCTGACCAAACGTCCTCCCGCTGGTGTGGAGAGGGGGGTGCCAGCTCAGGTGTCATCCTCGTTATCTGACCGTGGTTCAAAATTACGAGGTCCGTCCCAAAATAGCCCTAGTGTTGCTTCAAACGGGACGTTAATATAACTAAACTAAAAAAAACTTAAAGATTCCATGAAATATAATGCTAGCAATTTCATGCTAACAAGTAATTTTATAAGTATCGATGATACGCATATGTAAAATTATTGTACAGGATGTCTCAGAACTAGGGTTACAAACTTCAATGGGAAGTCAAATGCATTTGGAATCGGAAACGCTTGCCAAACACAGAAGATAGCGTTGTATGTATATGGGATTTCTGATCTTTTCCTAAGAAAATCTTCTTTCAGCACTCCATAGAAAAATTCTGTTATGATGATTACAAACGTCACAGTTGCTCACATTGAACAGAGCTTGGTCATGAACCACTGGCATCAGTGTTGACGTCAGCACATTCAAAATGCATATTTCACCTTAAATTTATGAAGATGTCGATTTAGAGTGTTGACTCACTTTGACTGGAGGAGTATAAAAATAACTTTCATGGGGAAATTCACTTCTCTCGTAATTTTTTTTCTCAATTAAAGAAAAAAATGAGAGCAAGCAAATGTGAATGAAAAAATAATTTCTTTCACTAATAATAATTTTAAAAAAATACTAAAGTATATATGAAGTCATCGCCTAAAATATCTATATGAATATCTGGGAGAAGAAAATGGATTTTTTTGACACATGAACTATGCATATTGGATCTAAATTTTTTCATATATTGAGCTAAAACCAGGTATGTCGTCATTACTTATGATCACGTTCTTTTCTCGTGAACAGCCATGAACTCATAAAGTTTTAAATTTTGGATCTTCCAATGGAATGCTGAAATGGAGAGTCTGAAGGAATACTTAAAAATTCTATGAACGGAACGTGCAACGCCATCCGCTGTGTTTAGAAAGTATTTCCGACTTAGTATTGTTATGTGATTCCATATCATCTAGGTGGTGTCCTGTAGTTCTCCTAAAAATTTGTAACTCTGAAGTTGTATATTGTTCATTGCGTTATATTTTTTTAAAAAAAACTGTTATTCTAAATTTTTACACAGGATCTCGTGATCTTTTCCCATTTAGATTGAAAGAATTGTAATTATAAGAATTATTAATTTGATAATAAGCTAATTAAATAATTTAAGGCAATCATTAAAGAATTGACTTTTCTGAAGTTATTAAATTATTATCTACTCAAATAATCAAATATAATAGTTAATAGTCAAAATGTAAGTATATGAATCAAATATTTGAGGAAAGAAAAAAACATTTAATAAATGGTCAAAAATTTAGGAAAACAAGAAGTTAGGAAGTTTGAAGAAAACAAAAAAAGAAAAATATTTTGAAATTATCAAAATTTAGAAAAAATATCGCGGGTACCCATTAATATTATTACACTCATTAAGTACAAGATAAACAAAAATAAACTGATGTTTATGGCATTTTAAAAAGTACTTTTAATTAAAATAAATAACAAAAAATTTGACCTCAGAAATTATATCGCAGTTTTTTTGTTTTTTTTTTTTCCTTTTGCGCAAATCATATTTTTTTTTCCAAATCCCAGATTGTAATAAATAGCATGTGAATCATGTAAAATAATTCTCCATAAATTAATTAATGAAAATAAACTAATAGGAATAATGAATAAAACTAGAAATAATGATTAGATATAGTCAATTCGTGCAAAATTTATAAGCATCAAATAAGTTTCTCCATTTTAACTCAGAAATCCAATCTAGCCTGTTAATATTAACGAATGTAGTTAATATTAAATGAATTATATAGCTGTGTAATACATGACTGAAACGACAATCACCGAAGAATTTGGTAAAAATCAAATTCTTTATAAAACTTCAATTATTTGGTGAAAGACGAATATACATCAAGAAGGATCTAAAAACTGTTAACTATTATTGATGATACAGTTTATCCGAATGATAAAATTGAACTGAAAATAGGCATTAGAATATTAATAATTATGGGATTTATGCAGATGAAGAGAATGCTATTATTAATATGCTTACGAAATGCAATTAGTTTTATTAGTTTACTATATTAGATAAATGAATAAATTTCTGTATTTTTTGTTTTATATTTATTATAATTACATACAAGATATATGAAAATGTCCTTATTTTAGATGATATTTTAACTATTTAAAAGTTATCTAGAGAAAATCACCAATAAAATCAGGATTTTTCTTCACGGCAGTCATTAAATTTATATTGATTTGACATTACAAATTTCAAACTTCATAACTCGGTTAGTTTTTATTTTTGTAGAATAGAACCTTTTTATGTGTAAAACTTTGGGGCTTTAAGAATATTTGAATAATTATGACTAATAGAACTGGAAGTTTTATAAAAAAATTAAATATTATAGCTCTTTCAGCATTTCATTTATTGAATAAAACAACATAAATTGCTTTTTGTAACGCCATTTAGAGTATTTTTCCAACTAGAATTATTTGCGTAATTCTAACACATTAGAATTAGCTATTGTCCAGATATTAAAGTCTATAATATCCTGTATAAATTTTCATGAATGTTTTTAAATATATATGTAACGTTAAAAAAAATCAGTGTACAGTAAGAATACTGAACTTTGAAACAGAAATGCATAATCTCAGTTTTTAGTGTTTTTCATTTCTGAATGTATATATATATATTTTTTACCCATTTCATCTATAATATTCAATTCTTTTTTTAATATTATTTTGTCATTCAAAAAGCAAATTACAATATTTTTCGAACTATCGTAAAGGAACGTCAAATAAATAGCAACATTAAAAGTTCTTTACTTTTATCATTCCTATTTATAAATTTTTAGAATAAAATAAATTACTTAAAAGAATTCAAATTGAATATCTTCTGCTTCTTTATCTAAACATGATAAAAAAAAATACGACAGTGTTCTCAAATGTATGATTGTTTTTGCTTTTTAATAAAGAATTTCGATGACTTTAATTCGAATAAAGAATATTGACGATTTTAATTTTTTATTCATAAATGTTATTTTTATCCACAATGTTCACTGATACTCAAATCAAATCTAATCACCAAAATCGGCTAGAAACAAATAGCGATCATCAAACAGAAACAAAAAATTCAACGCCAAATAAAAAGTAAAAATGATCCTGAAAGAAAATATTGACAATAATGTCCAACTGAAGTCAAGACACTATGAATGAGCTGACTACAGCTCATTAATCATTACAATAATCCAGCATAAAAAAATGGAAGCAAAATGCAAATTTTGTTGTATTAAGTTAATTTTTATTTTCTTGATAGTGCTTTGCTTTTTATCACGCAATTCTCTTTCATTAAAAGTGCATTAAAAGAAATAGTGATTTACTAATGAAAAAAAAATGCTTTAAAAAATAATATAAGTGACTCAAACGTTCTCGTGAAGAAAAAATATAATAAATCTACAAAATTTAGAGTCATAAAAATAATAAAATTTATCTCTTTGATATTTGCTACATTCTTTGTAGCAACAAAGTATAAATAAAACTGGAACTTTGTGATCCCATGATTGCATTTTATATAATAGATAGAGATTATAGTTTTTGAAGATATGAATATTAGTTTAAAATAAGCAAGTCATAGTGATTACCCATTGGTTAAATCCATTTTGGAGCTTTACTAAATTTTCTGCGTGACACATGCAAATAGATTTATCATCTTGAAATGCATGTTTCTGTCATCTAGATTCGGAGTTATTGGTAAAACGAGCTCTTTCACAAGAAGTTCACTAACATAATAAATGCAACTGTAAAAAAATTCAATATGGAAATGAGAAAAAGGATGATACAAAAGTTCGTCTTCATTTAACTGTTGCCATTCAATACTAATAAGAGCAATTTCTGTGCCATGTACGTATGTGTTTTATATAGAGGGAGATGTTATCTAAAATGAAAATATTAAATCAAACTTCACAAACTGCACAGTGGTAGAGTTAAATTAATATTTTTAAATCATAAACAATCTTTAGAATTTTTGCCTCACTTTGCATAGTTACCATATTAAATTATTATTATACGCCTACATTAATTTAAAAAAATTCCTATAAAACTCTGTTTACATAAGACAAGTTTAATAGAAGATCATGATTACGCATAAGGATTAGAGAATAATGTTTGTTTGTAATGAATATTTTAATAATATCTTCATTAGGCATATCTAATGTCGCATTTTATACAAAAAAAGTTGTAGAAGTTTCGATATTCAGTATT
This sequence comes from Argiope aurantia, assembly GCA_026543865.1. Taxonomy (NCBI): domain Eukaryota; kingdom Metazoa; phylum Arthropoda; class Arachnida; order Araneae; family Araneidae; genus Argiope; species Argiope aurantia. The sequence goes on from JAPMOR010001988.1 coordinate 396,375, forward strand.
TTGAATATGAGAAGTAAAGCTTAAATACCAACAAATCTTTTAAATTCTATCAATAAGAAGATAATACAAATTAAATCATTTATTTCCATAATATTATCGTATTAAAGGGGAAAAAATAAAGTAGCAGTCAAGGAAATATTTAATGTCTTCATTGTTATTACAACATATCTGTCAAGAATTCTTTATTAATTTGCATTCCAAATTAAAATCCTCTGCTTATTTAATGATTTCACGAAATGGAAAAATTCCAGACTAACGTTATTTAGTTCCTCATAGCATATTAATATTTATTATACGCCGTTTTCTGAATTTATTTCGGTGTGCTACTTATCCAATTTTATCGCTTCAAGAAGAATTCAAAAATATCTCAGATACAGAAGATATTTGTAACACACTCAGCAAACGATTTTAATGAAATTTATTAGTTTTAGTTCATGAACAGTATTCAAAATACAGTATACAAAATAATAATTACACACTAAAAAGAAAAATTAGTAATGTATTATTTCATTTAATTACATGTTTGTTCCTATATATATATATTTCGTTGCATTCGCTTTAGTAATTTTTATCACGATAATTAATATTTTTCTATCAAATTTATTTCAGTTTATTCAAATATTTTTGTGTACCGCCTGATGAAAATTTATTTACTTTAAATTACGTACTGAAATGGTTGTTTAGGAAAAGATGATTCTGCATATATATAGCGCTTAATGAATAAATATTAGTTTAGGAAAATTATTTATACCAATCTCAATTAGAAACTCAGGATTGTAGAATATGTTGATGTATATAATAAAAAATAAATAATTATGATGAAATGAATGAAAAGAACGACAAAATCTTTTGTTCACTGTAAATTTTAAATATTTTTGCAAACCTTTGATACAAATCTCTGTAATACTAATTATAATGATTGAAACCTTTCTTTTAATATTTACTTTCATTATTCCTGCTAAAATTTATTTAACTTTAGAATGACAGTATACAAAACATTGAATCATTTCTATTCTGTAGCATTAGAACTTTTGTATTATATTTAAATTAACTATTGAATAAATGTAAGGTCTTTTAGTTATTAATAAATAAATATTTTCAAAATTTTATCATTATTATATAAATAATCATATTTCAACCCCATGATCAGCCTCTTCAAATATATCGTGTGTATAAAATTACGGCTAACTAAAATTTTAAAAAATTTGTTTTAATATCCTATTTGGAACATGCTTTCTTAAATACGCGATATTCGTTTCATTTAATATTCTATAATATTGCCATCATTCTATGAAATTCACAATGAAAATGTATTACATTAATGGCACTTCTTTCTTTTATTGTATTCAAAATTTTCACTAAAGAAAATACATCTTTCTACAATTATCCACTTTAAAATAAAAGAATGGCATTTATAATCGCCTTTTCTAGAATTAAATAATTAATTTACTCATTAAATTTATATATCTTTAAGATTTATTTTAATGTGCTGAAATTGTTAGTTCAACCAATTTAAGTATGTTACATTTCTAACAACTACTTTAGATATATTTTGTGAGGAATGATGATTTTATATTTTAAATCGTTTTACTTATGTTACAAAAGACAACATACAATAACAAAAGTTTAGCATCATTTCCCTAAAAGAAGTTTATAGTTTAAGAAATGCTTATTATGTAATACAAGCGGGTTAGATAATGAATAATTTCAAAGGAGAATTACTTAACCAAGAAAATTACTAGTTACTTTTCAGTTTGTATATGCCATTGTTTAAAATTTAACTATTCCTTAGTGATAAAATTAAAAAAGATATAAATAATGGTACGGTTACAATTAAATGCAATGTATATGTAATTCTTTAAGACACTGTTGAGTAATTAAATTTTAGTATATGTTATTATTTATTCAAATAAAATAAACTTTCTAAAAGCTTTACCATGTTTTGACAATAATTTCTTTGATAAACAGCAAAATACGATAAAAAATATTATTTACAATGTAAACCTGATGTTATGTCCTTATCTTACCAGAAACAAATTATCAAATGTTTATGAAAAAGTCTGTATGAAGTTATTTTATAGATTTTCGTGACTTTGTTAGTGAGGTTGGTATGTTATGCCTTTGAAAAAGAATTTTGTTGGTTTACTTATTTTATATATTTAAAAAAATGCATTAGTGTACTGTTTAAGTTAACATGATTCGTTATTACATTCTATTTATTGTTCTGAAAATTTTGAATTATATATTGATAATTCAATTAGATAAGATAAAAGTAAATACCTCCAAGTATTTATTTGCATAAAAATCAATTTGATAGCAAAAAAGTCAGTCAAATGAATCTTCTCGTATTAAAGAAATTTTAAACAATGGGAATTCAGCCAAAACTGTTTTATTAATAGGAAAATGTTATAATAGACAATTACTTAATTTGTATCGAGGCTTGTAAACATTATACGCGCCACCTAATTATGGAATTCAAATATTATATTTATGCGATAGTAAAACTTCAATATTTTTAGTCGCATATTTAATCTGGAAAAGAATCTTGATCAAAATAGAAAAAATTGGATCAAGCGACTTATAATTGATCCATCACATAAACATAGAATGTATAATAAGAACTTTACTTCTTAGAGACTAAGTCAAATTATTTTAAACTGAAATATTACTAATAATTTATTTTAAGTCATTTTTATTTATTATAATGATTTATTTTTATGCTTAATATAATCAGAAAAATAAATCGCAATTTCCTGTTCAAATGACTAGTAAAGACATGCATTTCTGAAGCACTTATTTTACGAATTGCATAACTGCTTTATGTTATATACTGTCATCACTTTTATGACGAAAATTTTTTCTTGGCTAATTAACTAGTAGACCATAGAAAAAACTGAGCATGATATTAGTTAAGAACACTAGTAAGAAGCAGATTTGTTATGTTTAGTTTTTGAATGCATACTTTTATAAAAGAGAAGTGAAATGCTGCCTTAAGATTATATTTTCCAATAATTTTTCTGGTAATTCTTATTTTTCTCCAAATATAACAGTTTTCTGAGCAGGTTCTTGAAGATATTATGGAATATCCTATTCACATTGATCGGACGTTACATTTGTATAGAATAGCAACATTAAAAAAATGAAGGGGAAAAAAACAAAGAAAGTGAATTACGGGATAAGAAGCGATTCATAAACTAAAAAAAAATTATAAAATAATATCAATATTCCAATCTATGAATTAAATCAAATTTAAATTTTAAAAAATCAAACAGTGAAAATGGCAACAAAATAAATTTACTATAATAATTATAAATGTTTAATTATTCTTTTGTTATGAATAAAATACTCATACATAAAAGTGTCAAATATTTCATTGGAACACATAATTTTTTATTTTCGTTATGTGCCTAAAAATCATTTGATTGCAAATGTTTCCCAATGACTAAATACTATGCATTTTAGTTGCAAACATTCTTATACTATATGAACAGTAATAAACTGTCTCTAATCAAAGTAATTTTTGTGTACAGCCCACCACCCTGCTATCACTGAACGTAGCAGTATCGACAGGATTTGCTTCTAATCAAAGTACTAAATCTGCCGTCGTTCTGGCCTAGGGGTAGCGCGTCTTCCCCGTGATCTGAGCGTTCCGGATTCGAGTCCTGGTTAGGGCTTGGTTGTTCTTTACCCTGTGTTCTATCTATGAGATGTGTGAAAGATCCTCCCCCCCCCCCGAAAAAGGGGTTTTTCAAGAAAGCGAGTTTTTGAATGTCATCTTCATATGAGATATAATTCAGACTTCTGCCCTCGGCTGCTCAGGGGCCTTTACCCTCAGAAGCTACTGCACAAACTCGGCTTAAATCGCTGTCTTTGTCAGTGGGCTTGTCTATGGCAAGTAACAACAACAACACATAGAAAACAATTACTCCCCTCCCTGAAAAAAATAACCAAATCCTGATGGTACACATTTAAATACATGGACAACTGAATAGCACAGTTATCATCTAAAAAGTGAAATTTATTGAGTGAGAGTAATATAATCCTTTTTATAAATAAATATAAATGTTTTTATTGGATAATGATTCCTGCAAAACGCTAAGAAATAGTAATATTACGAATTGTTAGAGGAAATTAAATGTTTTTCTTTTCTCGAAGCCAAATCATCTCCAAGACTGAATGCTGAATACGGAAGAACGCCAAAGTTCATAACTAAAATACTTTCTCTGCGTTTTTAAAGAGAAACAAAATTAAAGAATATAATTTAAAATAATTTGCACAAGGAATCAATTCAAAAATTTTATTTCATTTTTTCTTTCTGTCTAGTTAAATATTATTTTCATAGATTCATTTAGATTGAAATGTATTTGATAAATTTATGGTCTGAAAAACACATCTTTATTTTATACCTGCTTCAATTATTCGCATCATAAAATGACAGACGATAATAAAATGTTTCCCTTCATCCAGATTATATTCCAAAATAATGAAGTATTTTGTTGAAAATACATCATTATTTTAGATCATACATCATTTATTCTTTTTGCTTTCTTTATAACAATTTCATATCTTTTTGAAATTCGAAAATAATTTGCTTCCACATTATTTTGTCCTTTAACGACATTTGTCTTAGGATTTTCTAAGTACATTTTATTATTTTTTATTTATTGGGTTTGGCCTTAACTTGAAATTCTATTTTTTCTTATCATTTTAATCCCTTTAATTTATCAAACATAAAACAGGATCATTAGAACACTTAATAACTCCTTTATCAAAAAAAATCTGAATGACTATTTTTTGAAGAATTTCTTTTCATAGTAAGTGCTAAATTATTAGGGTGTCCCAAATTTTCTTTCTCATCGCGCTATGAATGGCCTTAACTGGTTCTGCTTGTGCAAACATGCAGGCTTATCTACTAGCCGTCTATGTCATCGGTTTCAGTCTTGCCAGAGCTCTATTACACCCCAAAAAAGTTATTTTATCCATTTGGTGGGATTTGAAAGACATGATTTTCTACGGGCTCCTTCCTTAAGGTGAAATAATAAATTCAGCGAAATACTGTTATAAACTTTATCAATTGAATGCTGTAATGCCAAAATAATGAACCGATCAGGCGTTGTTTTTCATCATGACAAGGCGAGACTACATATTATATTAGGCGTAAGAGAGAAGCTCTTACAGTTTGGTTGGAATGTTTTATCGCATCCTGCATACTCTCCAGATATCGCTCCATCTGATTATTACTTCTTTCTGTCCTTGAAACATTCTCTTCGCGATAAGCGCTTTAAATCCATTAGCAAAATAAAAGCACATCTCTAGGATTATTTCTTGGCCAAAACACAACACTTTTGGAAAGAATGCATAGTGAAGCTTCCTGAGAGATGGAAGAAGGTAATACAGCAGAAGGGTTCTTATATAACAAAATAAATAATATCTTAAACAGTAAGTATTATGTATTCATTTCATATTAGAAATAGGAAAGAAACTTATGGGACACCCTAATAGTATAGAGAGAAGAAAGTAACAGCATAATAAATTCATAGAGTAAAACGGTATATAAAGTATTATAGTAATTGTATTACAGAAAGTCATAAATGTGTTGTTCTAGTTTAATGTTTTCTATTACCAGAAATTTCCTAGAAACTATAAATTGGCATATTGGAAATGGTTGTTCATAAAAAGGGAAATGGTTGTTCATAAAAAGAATATTTGCGTTTTACAAAAGCAGCGAATTTTCTAATTTTGCTTCTTTTGATTTGACATTCTAGAATTGTACTCGATTCTTACATGAATGTAAGATTTGCTTTTCAAATCAAAATAAAATAAAAATTAAGTGTAATTATGCATTCTCCAAAAACTTTGGTGCTTTTCGGAAAGTTAAAAGTTTTTACGAATATTCAGTGTATAATCTCATAACATAAATTTTATTGCAGTTAATATCCTATGAATAATAGTTGCTCAAAGTTATTTTAGCATGAAAGTGAGGAGTTTTTTTGTAGATATTAATATTCTGCCGTATATCCAAACTTTTTTCGTCTCTCATATGTTCTACAAGATAAAAAGCTTTTGAATATTTATTCAAGTTTCCCAAAAGTTTTTCAGTTAAAAGAAATATTATCAAATAAAAAGAAATGCTATTCCCAAACTAGGAAAAAAATTTGAGTAAAAATTATATAATGGAATAAAATATTCATTTTTAAGAATATATTTTGATTTTTTTCTAAAATTTATATGCATAGTTCTTGGGAAAAATTTCGGCCAAAAATGGTTTTTCTTTCTTTTAATGCATATTTCTTGAACGAATTTCTTCTGAATATTCTTCTTCTTACAATTATATGCATAAACTAAGCTTATCTGCTTTTTATTTCATCATAATAGTTACAACATCGAGTTTGTAAATTTAAAAATTAGAATTTGATCAATATTGCAGAATATTAATATCAACCAAAAAAAACTCGCATAATGATTTTGAAATTTAAAGCATGAAGATGTGGTGGATGAGATGATGGAATAGACTAAACATCTAATTGGTTTAGTTCTAGACATTTTAGATCTAAAACAAATACTTTTATCCCATGCCGACATGAGGAATTGATACTGCGAATCATAACAAATGTTGGTTCTTATATAAGCACGGATACAAATTTGCGGTTGCAGCTAATATATAAGTATTTACATATGAAAAAAAAATAGTTGGAATGCTGGTGGATATTCACTGTCTATATTCGATACTGTTCGAATTTGTAGATCCCCACAAAAATAATAGTAAAATATTTTATAATCAGATATATCTTAATAAGGTAGGGCACACATCGGGCTACTGAAGCACTACGATGGCTTCAAAAGTATATTACGAAAATTCAAATTTAAAGTAGAAAAACAGCGTCACAGTTACTGCATTAAAGGTGATTTGGATTTGGAAGGTGAACACAACCATATAGAGAATTTCTCCCCATTTCCAATAACAGAATCGAGATATCTATTCCTTTCAAGTCCAGTATACGCTCTCGCCTTTATGTAGAATTGGATTGCTTAGAAGAAAGTTGCAAATGTGTTTCATTTCAAATTTAATGTTTATTTTTTTGTTATTAATAAATTATAATTTCAATGCAATTATTGCTTTTTTTTTTCAGTTTTCAAAGCGCAATAACCATTGATTTTTTTTCAGAACTGCATACTTAAAATATTTTTTAAATGTGGAATAATGAAACGTCATATTTATAAGAATACTATTCTTTTTTCCTTATTTTATATATTTATTTATTTCATATTTTACTTATTATACATTAATCAAATTAATTTTTTGAAGCAAATATCTAACTTTCTTCGTGTTTAGTTTAGAAAAAAAAATTCACTGGACCTGTACATCTGCAACCATAAGCGAATCTTCATGTGTTAAAAAGGCGTGATAGTCAGCATTTGAAAAACAAAATATATTTAAATAAATAATAGCGAGTTTATTATCAGGTGAGATAAAGAAGTGATAGCGATAAGAAAAACTACTAAATAAGACGATCGTCCAGATGAAAATATAAGCGATTTCCCATGCTCGGTAATAGATGAATCAAGAATGCTTTTTATTGTAAAGTGGAAGGAAAAGTGTAAGTGGAAGGAAATTTTAACATCTTAAGACTATATCGCATTTAGATCTTATACCCCTCTTTTTCGGTTCGAAATACATGGTGGTGAGCTTTGTTAAAAAGCAAAAGAAAGGGAAAAAATCACAGTATACAGAGTGACCGATAAAGTCCTCGTAAGCCTTTGAAATTCAAAATGGCATCTCGTATAGTTAGGAAAGTAATGTACACATATGGTAAAGTGAAAATGCTGAATTTAAATTATGTTAATATACTATGTCTTCCAATTTTATATATAATTAAAGAAAACTTTCTCCTGAGTTTTTATTATAGTATAATACACATTTTTCTAATTGGATATTTTGGCAGATGTTCTTTATTTCTTGAATTACTTTTTATAATCTTATTTCGCCGCTACGGGGGCTGCAGCCGAAATAAATTTAGCATAGTCATTTTACCATAGGCATACTGACCAGTGATGTCATTTTGAATTTAAAGGCCTTAAGAGAGCCCTATTTTCAATCTATATAGCTGAGCGGATATAGACACGAAATTTAAAGATAAATGTGAAACTATAGCATACCGCACTGGCTCTTCCAAATCGTGCGAAATATTAAAATCTCGCCATGGATTTTAGATTCACAGTAAAGACATGCTTATAAAATTGATGAATAGTTTCCACATTCGGCTACTTATTGCTTTTTATAAATTTTAGTTTGCTGACGATATTATATACATTAGACTAGACTAGAAATTTCAGCAGTCTCCCCATCGATCTATCATTGACCTTACCTCTTAGACTAGGCTAGGTTAGACTGGTGTGGGTATTTCAATACCTTCTAGATGCGAATAATAACAAGATTCCATCGTTTATCATTCAATACCAAGAAGCTAAACTAAAATTCTGATTTTTTAAATTAGCAATAGTAAAAACGATTTATTTATTTTTTAATTTTATTTCCATTAAAAAAATATTAACATCTATAGTTATTGTTCCCAACGCTGTTGATGCGTGCTGAGAGAATTTTCTTTAGAAACTGTGCATTAATCTTTAAAATCAGAAAAATAAATACCAGTGCTTTTAGCTTACTTCATGAGAGTGTTTATGAATTTAAAATCCTTGCAATGAACACGATTTGAAATTCATCTTTAGTATACATTAGCCAGATTATTAAAATACAAATAACAAGTACAAATGTAAGTTAAATATTTGCAATTAATTGTGATAATTGAGAAGCAAGACTCAATGGAATAAGAAAAAAAAGCATGCGATCGTGGAGATAACATTCTGGGATATAAATCATACCAAATAGAGAAATAAATAATAAGAATAAGCCAGCTATTAATTCAGCTGGTTTCCGCTATCTCTAATAATACATGGAAGTGCAGCATCTTAATTAAGATTCCCATGGTTTGTCCATCAGGCGGAAGTCTTTGCCAATTGCATTTCTAAACTGCTATAAATGAGGGTTAAGAATCTCATCTACTTATATTTTAGCAATCATCCATGCATAATAGTTGTATGCATGCCAGTATGAACATTCAACATGACACCTGACTATGCCACAATATTCCCAAAATACAGGGGAAAATGTTTGTTTCCCCTTGTAATATTCTCATGCCAAATTGCAAGAATAATGGAATTAATCTCTAAACAATAATGGGCTTTGTCTATAAAGGGAATGAAATTCTAGTTCAAGGCACACAACAATCACAATGTTTTCTGTGCGATTTCAGTTGGGTATGATTTAATTATTTACATATTAACATGATGATATTTTGAAAATACTTTTCTTTTTGTAAATTATTTGAATCACAAACAAAATGCAGTAAATGTTTCAATATTTAGGGTCATTATTTCGGAATATAGTTATCCGTTTAAAACATTTTTTAGATGTAACTGACCTTTTTTTAAACAAAAAAGTGTTTATTATGAAGATTGGCGTAAAATAACTCTTATCAAAGTAAAATATTAAATTTAGTAGTTTTTAATTAAAAAAGACAATGTGTGGTATGGAAATTAGTGTGTATTAATAAGTATATTTAAATGTCATTTTAAAGATAAAAAACAATAGTTTATTTTTAAATATTTATGAATGGCACCTTCGGATAATAATACCTTGAAAAATCCATAACTATGCCAACAAACGCCAAGATATTCATTGATCCAGAATTCACCCGCCATTTAGAAGGACATGCGTGAATGTTCAAAAGTGCATTTTCTATTCTGCTGGCAAACTATATTTTCTATCAGCTACCTTTACTTCATTTTACTGATGGACCAATTATGTAGATGCACCAAATTTCTGTACATTTTATGCATTAATAAATAAAAATTATTTTACTTATTTCATTATTATATATGAAATCAATCTTGGAAACATTTTATCATGCGATGTTGTTATGTTTCTAATTGTACTGCTTTCTTAATGATAGTAATAAATCAAAGCAGTATTAGTAATAAATGTGAAATTTTATGCACGATATATTTTATTCACAGTAAGTTCATCACATTTCATCAACAAGAATTTATTCAATGAATTTAAAACGTATTTGCGTTTCAAAATGAGAAAAATTAATTATTTAAAACTTAAGAAAAAGGATTTTTTTTTTTTTTTTTGTAAAATTAACGTTTGATAAACTTTTAATAATTTTTGCATGGGCTATACGACTTTATTTCCTCTTTTCATATTGTTAATTTGTCTTCCAGAATAAGTCGGGTGACTTTTTAAAGCAATTTCATAAACTACAAACATTTCATCCGAATATAATTTAGCATTTACAGGCAAATTAACATTAATTATGCATCATTTTATGAATAAATGAAAAAGTGATATTAATCACATTTTTTCTTTCCAAAAAGGATGATAACTCGGTTTTATAGCAGACTATATTTGCATGATATGTATGTCATACTTATTAAATCACATCATCATATATTTTTTTACGTGATAATGATTAATAAATGAGAATATGTTTCTAAAGCAAAATCATGAAGCTGTAAGTTTTTACTTAATTGTATTTATTTGCCTATACTTATTTTAATGTCATCTTTCACATTGATAACAATTATTTTTCTTAGAAAAGTGCTTTAATTTATTCAACCGCTGTTGGCAATAGCCAGATGAAATATGTTTGTTTTATTTTACTTCCAAAAGCAGATGTTCTTTTAAGAAAATATCGTTTGGATTAATAAATTATTGTTAATGAATAAACATAAAACTGCAGGAATAAAATCATATCCACACTCATTTTGAAAACTTTCATTGGATAATATATTAAATTATTTCCTGAAAAATATGAAGAAATAAAGACACGTATAAAAATATTTGGTTTTTACTTTTAAGTCCATAAGAAAATAATAAATGTTTATTGCGAATTTCATAAGAGAGATAGAAATGTTTTCCTCTAAATTGTTGTCATTCATTAAAATGATAATTTATATTTTTGGATAAAAATTTGATGTTCATTCATTTTCATAAAATTATCATCAGTTATTAGATGCTTAAATGAATAAAATACTACTTTGTGATTAATGATTTTTTTCTTACAATAAGTTTTAAATATTTATACAATAATTAGAATCGCTCAATTATTTATTTTCAATTATTTCATTAAATTTATTTTCAACTATTTAATTCAATTATTTTCAATTATTATTATTATTTGATTCAATTACAGGTAGTGCAACTGCAGATTACACTGATTTTGAAATCTTATTTTTATTTTTTATATAATGAAAGTCATAATATTATTTAATTATTTAAAATGTTATCACGACTTAATAAATTAATATTATTTAAAAATTCATAAAGAATTGATTATGTAATGAATTGGTTAGAAAGCTTATAAAATCTTTGCTGAAATTTTTAATTTGGATTATTTTCTGTACATCATTATTTTTTAGAACAGTTTGAAAAATATATGGTTTGAGAATTTATTTGAGCTTGAAACTTATGCAAAATATAATGATTTTTGTAACAAATAGGAAGGTTAGTAAATTCCATTTTAAAAAGGACTAGTTTCGAATACTCATTTTTATCTGGGAAAAATAATTTAATTAAATCACTTTATATTTTTTTCCGATTTCTGAAAATATAAAAATTTAAAAATATTGTACAAGATGTGTTCAAATGAAAAGGTACGAAGCGACACTGTGGGTATAAATGAATACTTTATTCAAAGTATACACCATAGGCCTGAGCACAACGATCCCATTGATTAACAATTAAGGATTCCTTATTCCCAGAATTCCTGTGGCCGTGACGATACCCAGTCCTTCATAGCTTTCTTGAGTTCGCCACCCGAGTTGAAACATTTCCCTTTCAGATGTTTTTTTCAGAATTATTGACTCCGATGTGCACTGTCAGACACTCCGAAAACTACGCAGGTCCAAGAAAAACAAAAGACCGGAGTTACTCACGGAGGGTGTGGTTCTGCTCCATGATAACGCGCATTCTCACATTTCCAGGATCACACACGCAGAACTGGCCAAGCTCAAGTGGGAGCAGCTGGACCGTCCGCCCTGCGGCCCGGACATGTCGCCCCGTGATTTCCATGTGTTAGGGCTCCTGAAAAAAACATCTGAAATGGAAGCGCATCAACTCGGCAGGCGAACTCAATGACGCTGTGAAGGACTGGGTCACTGGGAATTAGGATACCTTAATCGTTAATCAATGGGATCGTTTTGCTCAGACCTATGGTGTATGCTTTGAATAAAGTCTTCATTTATACCGCAGTGTCGTTTCGAACCTTTTCGTTTGAACACCCTATGTATTTCTATAAATTTTTTACTTGAGAGTTCTGTCTGAAGAATATTTCAATGTTAATTTTGAGCACAATATGAACTTTAATAACTATGTAAAAGATTATTTTAATTTGAAACATTACGACAAACGTTTTTGATAAATATTGCAAGATAAACTCATTTTATTACTTTTATCAGCATTTTCTGGAATACTTTTTAAGCGTATATTTGTTTCCTGGTCCAATTTCATTTTTTTTTTATTTAATTAATGCTACACGGGCTCTATAAAACTGTTATCTCAGCATTTCCTCATGCTCTGAGTGAAGAAATAAAAATCTTTAAGGCTTAGCAATTTCTTTTAAAGATATTTATATTTGCCTTTCCCAAGTCCACACGCATCAAAGAAATCCATATAAAATTTCATTATAAAACCACAGAAGGGAAAAAATTCTGGCTCTTTTGAACTTGTATTGCGATGTGACATTTAGAATCCTAAAGGAAAAACCCAAATTTAAAAAGCAAAATAAAGACAAGTGGGCATTGATTATTCAAAATATGATACGAAAAGACATGTTACATCAAAAAAATTCTTTAAATGTAAGTAAATAATTTTAGTTCTTTTTCTGATATTTTTATATATAAATCTGTATGAAAAGAAAAAAAATTAAAATTTGAAATATGTGTTATTGAAAATCATCTTTGTAAAGTAAACTTTTGTTCCAAATCAATGTTTGGGAAATATGTAATTTTAAATTTTGATTAAATTAGCTTGCCTCAATTTTTTTTTGCAAGAGTTAGTAATAAATATTTTAGTTTGATAATAGAATGTAATCTTTAAGTGTTTTACTTTTATCGTTGCAATAAAAAGAATAAGGACATATTTTAATAATTATACAAATTAATGCAGACAGACTTTACAGACTTCACAAATTGTTACAAGGAAATATTCTTTTTTTTTCCAGAAAATATTTAAACAAAAAGCCTTAAATTCTGCAAACTAAATGCATATATTATTCTATTATAATGTTAATAATATTTAAGTAAGCTTATTAATATTATGATTGAGTATTAATACATTCAAATAAATAAAATAAAAATAATTGCTCTTTAATAATACAGTAATCCCATATTCAATAATAAGAGTGAGGACTACATTCCTATGGAATTTCACAGAGTTATTTCAATATTATGAAAGCATATTTGAGAAGAGTCAATTTTAACAAACAATAGTACTGCAATAAATCAAATATTACAGGACATTTCCGTTATATATACATATTTTAAAAATGCATATTATTTTGTTAATGCAAACATAATCAACTTCATTCAACAAAATCTTGTTTCAAAAATCTGAAGCAGTTTATATATATTTTTAGTACATAATCAGTCTAACATCATCGAATGCTCTATCAAAATTCTTTATTAAGCTTTTATTTTATAATGTAATTTTTAGCGATAAAATAGCTTTATAAAATAAGGTGTTTTTTTAATCAGCAAAAATTTTTATATTTCTCACTCGCTTAAGTAAAATGTATTCCTTTTACAGGAAAATTAAAATTTTAAAGCACAAAATTTGAAAGCAATTTTGCTGATTACATTTTTGTGTTTCCATGACAACAAGCCAGTGGCGATGGGTTTATTAATTTGCATTTCAAATTAATATTAATTTCCTTGTAACTCACAATTTCCTGAAATGCAAACATTCCAGACGAGCGTGATTTAACTCTTAACAACGCATTAATATTAATTTAGCACCATTTTATGATTTCATTCAAAAGAACCGTTTGCATTTCATCGCCCAACGAATAAATGAATTCTGCGGTGAGGCAGATGATTCTTGTTATGATAATAGATTATCGCTGATATCGTGCTGTTGTACGCATTTTTGTTTTAGATTGTTAATTATTAATATGATGAGGACTTATTACTTTACATATAAAAACGATAATGCCATCCTTGGAATTTTTTTCATTTGATTATGATGACACTAATGATATTTAAATGTTTATGCTATATATATTTATTTCAGTGATATTTTATTTATTCAACAACTAATGACAATTTTCAGACAAAATTCTATTACTTTCAATTTACTAATTGAAACCGATATTCATTTTAGAAAATGGCGTTTCGATATTATTAATGAATGTATGGATTATTATTAATGAATAGTTGTTAATTCACTCAAGAAAAATTTTAAATTAAGACATCAGATATGATTTTATCAAATAAGTGAGTCGAAATAATAAATGAATTAATGACGAAGGTTATGAGATATTCTAATATAACTTTAGTATCCATGACAATAAAATTTTGTAGTGAATTATTTATTAAAATAAATTAAGGAATGTCATATATTTTCATTTCTTTTTTTCGTAAAAATTTAGTAAAATTTAATTTATTATAAATGGATAGAAAGCTTTCAGTTATTTCTCCTTTGTACAATAAATGGAATTGCTGTTATATTTCTTTGCTAAATCTAATTAAAAATTAGTAAGATTATTAATCGAAATCAATCAATTATTCGAATTAATACTATTTCATCTAACGAAGATATTACTTCCAGGTAAATTAAATTTTATTTAAATAATTAAGCAAATTATTGTAATTAAATTTATAAAAAAATTATATTGTTCCAAAGCCTTTTCAGCAGTAATTAAAATTATGGTTTTCGTCAACTTTCTGCTTCATTTTCTATAAACTTCACAAATTACCTACAAGTCATCAAAGAAATCAGCAGAAAATAGCCTGCAAATTGATCGATTATAATCTTTAAAATTTTAGTATATTCATTTTTGCGAAAGTTCTTCAATTCTCTTAGATATTGTGTTGTAAGTATTTGTAAGTAGTTGACATTTTTTTTTTTATTTTCATTTTATGCGGATTTCTGGGTAAGTAAAATTATGTATTTTTATTTCTTACATTTTTATACGCATTTCTTAGTTTTAATCGCGGACAATTATCATTTCTATTCACTTATATGTTTTTAAATGAATAATTATACTGATTTAATAATAATTCGTTGATTGGCGATATCTTAAAAAAAAGTAATGGTAGCTATCAACTTTTAGTGATTTATTTTTTTACATTTTTGTGTATGAAATGAATAAAAATCGTCAACAAATTTGAATTCGAGATTTTGACGAATCACCTTGTATAAACAAACCGGAGTTGGGAGAATGCACTTTTGAAATTATGTCAGATAACTCATCACACGATAACTCATAAAGCTTTAAATTAGATGGATTAAATTTGGTTGACGAACTTAAGACTAAACTGTAGATTTCTAGCTATGAACTCAAAAATTCCTTGAACTAATCAGATGAAATTTGGTATAAGGGCTTAACACCATTTTTGTAGATGCCCTTCAGATTTTGAATTAAATCCTCCCTAAGGAAATCTGTCTATCCGGCTGCCCAAGTGAAAACGATAACTACAAAAATCAAATAAATAATATTTGATAAATACATAATATCTAAGTATATGTAAAATACGCAATGAAATATATTAAGCAAGAGACCATCGTCAAAAAATTGGAATTCAATATTTTAATGAATTTTGCTTTAAACATCTCTATGCTCGAAAAACACATTTTTGGAAAATGTTCGTATGTCTGTCTGTGACAAAGATAAAAGGACTTTGAGTTAGGCGGTGGAAATTTGGCATACGGTGCAGATCTGCACAGTAAATCTGCAGATTCTTATCAAATTTTGAAAAAAATCTATTTTGAGGAAGTCCGTCTGTTCGGCTGTTCGAATATAAGTTAAAACGATAATTACTCAACAAAGATAACTAGATAGACAAAATTCGGTAAACAGATTGAACATCTATAGTGTATTTACCTGCCAAAGTTTTAGCCAAATCCAAACGTGGATTGACTTTATTTCGTACTGTACTTCCAGAAACACGTAAACTCAATAATTCAAAAACACGATGACTTAAATATATCAAATGTCATATGGGAATTAGTGACTACAAGTGCAGTTTCATCTCAAAGTTTTGTTTTAATCGGGTGTGAAAAATTTGTATAATGCATAAATTCGATTTTCGGATACTATTAACCGTATGCCAGCGATTAATCGCCAAAAAACTCGCCAACGATGTACGATAGAGTCATTAAAATTGCCAAATTCCACTGAAGTTAATTAGCCACTAAAAGTTAATGTTTCGTAACTATTGTACTCTAATGCGATTAGGAATTGCAATATCGGTATACCGGGATACCGAATACCGGTATTTTGAGCCATTTGTACAATTTTGTAATACCGATATTCACTAGTTTAAATACCGGCTTTTCGGTATCTACTAGAAATTTTTAAAATTATCTCCTCTATACGTTCAGGGATCGCCAACATAGCAAAATAGTATACGTTTTTGTTTTTATGTCTCCCTAACGGGAGAAATTAATTAACTAATTAATGGCTTAATTAATTGCTTAAATCTAAATTAGCAAAACATGGATTATCCCCGAACGAAGATATTGTATCCATAACGACTGGTGGAGCAACAGTTATGAAAAAAGTTGGAAAGTTGATTGGTGCGATTTAGCAATTGTGCTATGCTCATGGAATTCAATTAGGAGTAATAGATGTATTATACCAAAAAATAAAGAATAGAAGAATCCAAATACTGTGGATATAGAAACTTCGAAGAGAGCGAGAGCGAGAGTGAGAGTGATATTGACAATGAAGATAATGACAGTGTAATTGTTGAAGAAGATATTGCTAATGAGGATGAAATATTAACCCATCAAGAATTGCTTCCTACAATTTATAAAGTTCGAAAATGGTTAAGATATTTAAATGTTCCCCTATAAAAAATGACACATTACTAAAATATATACTAACTGAAAATAAAACAGAATATAGTATATTAATATTAGATTCTAAAACACGTTGGAACAGTTTACTCCTAATGATGAAACGATTTTTGAAACAGAGAAATCCAATCCAACCAATAATCGACTTAAACCAGTAAATTAATTTTTCAGATAGTGAATTCGACTTCATATCCAGAACTGCATCATCTCTACTTCCAATAAAACTGACTATTGAGGCATTATGTTGGAGAGATTCTAATTGATAAATCGCCCAAAAGAAAGGCATACCGTAATAGAAAATGTCTTATGGTATTTACATAATTATAATGATTTTAAAAATGAAAATGAAAAAGAAGAAAAGAAAATAACCAATTCAAATCTGATTAAGTTGATAGTAAATTTTCTTAACAGTTTTTACCCACAAAATTATCCACATTCAGAAGAATTCGGTACAGTTATCGAAGATTATGATGACACTAATGTCGATAGTGAAGGAATTGTCTCTTAAACAAAAACTTGAATTAGCGATAAATAAAAAAATAAGTAACCAAAATACAATACAGAAATCAGCTATATCCAAAACCATCCGACGAGAAATCGATTTATTTGAATATGAGGGATTTAGAGGTAAATCCTTGGAAAAAGTATATTACGCATTGCTAACCGTACCACCAACTAGCGTAGATACCGAAAGAGCATTTTCGACAGCTGGTCATTTTTGCACAAAATTACTTTTCAGGCTTGATGGCAATTCAATTGATGCATTATGTTTTTTAAGATCACATTTCAGAAATTTGTAATAGTACTACAAACTGAATAGTGATATTTACACTTTTTTGTGATTTAAATAAATATTTTACTTTCCTTTTTTGTGATTCTTTAAATACTGTTATAATTTATAAGAGTATTGATATTTACACTCTCTAATAAAACTGGCAAATAAAACAAAGAAACACCTGTGCTTTCTTTCTTTTTCTAAACTTTCGAATACCGGTATTAAAACCGGTATCCCGGTATTAAGATCTAAAAAATACCGAACACCGGTCTTGAAATTTTGTTCCGATATTGCGATCCCTAAATGTTATGTATGGGGGTGGCAAGTTTAATAGAGTGTATGTGAGAAAATTTTGATATGACCACACCCACTGGTTTATTTTCTTTGTTGGTATAGATTGCATTGCATTTTTATTACTTATGTGAATTATTGGAGCATTTTTTCAGTATTTGTTGATAATTTTGCAAAACTATGGAATTTTCTTAGATACGATTATAGAACGCAATTTTTCAAAATATTAATTATTTGCAGCAGTCTAATAAATAATTTCTGGTCCGATAAATTGAATGAATCTTTGTCCTAAAACCGCACTTAGCCTTAAAATACTCTTATTAATAATTTTTATGGCAAAACCTCTTTTCTTTCTCGCTAAGCCAACATCATTTTTTTGTCCCATTTTTCTGATTTTCGACGAAGAATTTCATAGAAAAACTTTCCATGAAAATCTTTACTTTTTATAAGCAGCGCATTGAATGAGAGTGTGGTATGAAAACACTTTCATAAGAAAAAAAATTCTTATAGAAAAGGCCTGTTGGCGTATTTTCGCTATTCTTGTCCAAATTCTGGGGAAATAATAAAAAAAAACATTATTTATTAAAGTAAGCTTTGTTTTCATAAAATGAAGGACATTTTTAATGTATTTTTCTCATGTGTAACTACAGTTTTTGCGTAGGTAGGATGATAAATTTTAAGGAAGAGAAAATTATTTTTTTTCCTTCTTTTAATTTTGAAGTATAGTAGAAAATCAGTATGGTACAAAACCCTTTCATTCCATCATTGCTAACTGCTTAACTTCGATATTCAGTTCAAATATTGTTACAATTTTGATTATGTGCTCAATTATTTGCATAAACAGAAATACACGATGAGAAACTTTATATTAAGAATTCATAAGCAAATGGATGCAACACATTGTTAAGGAAAAATCAACGTATTTTCTTGTAATGGGCGTATGGGATTCAGTCAACAGGCCTCAATAACAAATAACAACGCTTATAACACGAAAACATGAATACACAAACAACAAAACATAACCGAGACGTATACAAGCAATATACAACAGCACACTTAGTACAAAAAGCAGCCCACAACTAGTAATCGGTAGTACACAACAACTACAACACACAAAGCGGCCAGACGGAACTCTGCAGGAGAAGGGAATCTACGTATCTATTCTCGAAGGTCTTCCCAGACACCTGCTATTCTCGATTTAGCTGCACCCAACTTCCAGCCCAATACTATATGATTGGCTACTCAACACACGATTAAATGATGCTCTAATACTTGTCTCCAAGACTCGACGCACAGCTCAATTCTCAATCCATCAATCGCTTAAGCTCCACTCGACGCTTGCACTTCGCTGGACAGATTCAAATAATTCGTCGCTGATTTAACTCAAATTAACTCTGACTTCTGCTTGAACTGCCGGCCATTTATATCTCGCAGGATAGGGCACAGAAGGTTCTCGAACAGTCAACATAAATCCCCTCCTATTGGTTCCATCTCCAAAATCCCTGAAGATTCATCATCCATTTTGTCTCCAAAGTTGCCAAATGTTCGTCAAGTTTGTACCGAAGCCCCCGGGGGTCATTGATCCTACATCCGATTATCATCAAATAGAGCTGACGTGAAACTGTCTTTCCAGTGATGAAACAAATTATGCTGGGAAACAACAATATAAATTCATAACAATATCTGTTATTTCAATGTCTGAAGTATATTTAGTATTTTGAATGAGCTACATCTTTTTATCAGCGGTTGTTGGTTAGTTCTTAAAAGAAATAAACTTCAACTTTGTTAATTTAAACATAGCTATTGTAAGTATCATCTAAATATAAAGATTATAAATGAAAAGTCAAATTAATTCTATTTCACATTAGATTCTTCTTATAAAAAATAAAATAATTAATTTAAGACAATACATTATTAGATATGAATGTATTAATTCGAGAAAAAAACTTTATGTCAGAATACTTATTTTATATATAATTTGAAACCCTGTAGTTTACATTCTGAATACCAATTACTGCCAGATTTCCATAATTTAAGTCTTGAATAGGAAACAGATCAAAGTAGATAGTGTGGAACTAAATAGAACGGGACAATATTTAAAATATCTATCACAATTGTATACTTCTACTTTCAAATTCTATTTGTTAAATATAAATTTGCCGATGAAGACGATCAGCAGTATGTGACAACTTTTACTTAATTTCTCATACTGAACATTTCAGCAAAAAAGACGGGATATTTTTGATAACAATGTAGCATTCCTTGGCTGTTAAGAATTGCATGTTCCTAGATTCTGAATTAGATTAGCACCTTATCCTGTTGCAGAACTCAGCCATATAATTCTTGTTCAAAACTATATACTGTGTTGTAAATAAAATATGAAAAAAAACAGCTTCTATTTTTATGATATTCCTAAATTTTTAGTAATGGAGTTATTTCAACTTCCTTATATTTTTATAAGTATTAGGTAATCAGAAAGCTCTAATTATTATTTTAAAAAATGGAAAATGTTTTGGGGAAATAAAGGTAATTAATTTTTGTAATTTAACATAATTTTAAATTTTTGTGTTTGCAGTTCGCTAATTATGTATCTTAAATAAAATTAATCATTTTTACTCTCTTGCTTACGAACTATAGAGAAAGTATTGTAATTGTTAAAAAAAATCAAACAAGAGAATTTGACAAATCCATATATTGTTTGAGATTTTGTAAATTTCGAAATACACATTCTTGGTATTATATCTGTCTGCCTGTCTGTAAACAGAATAGTCAAAAACACTTTGAGCTAGACAGATGAAATTTGTTATATAAATTAAAGACCAAATATGTAGATTTTTATCAAATATTGAAAGAAATCTTTTAAGGGATGCCCGTCTGCCTGGTTATTCAAGTACAAGTGAACTCGATATTTCTCATATTTAAAGTTCTAGATTAACGACGTTTGGTGCACTGATTTAGCATTTAAAATTTAGATTCCTGTCAGATTTGGAATAAATATGTTAAGGAAATAACCTGCCTATCTGCACTTTCTCATGTATATAAACGCATTACTAATAAACGCAATGTTTTAAATATATGAAATTCGGTATTTGATTCGACTTGTATCTACAACTGCTTTTCCGTGTCAAATTTTGTTGAAATCGTGAGGAAAAAAGTTCGAAAATGTGAGAATTCTCCCCTAAGATCTACATTTCATAACTATTGTTCACTGATGCCATGCAAATCATTTGTAGCATTACGTGAGGTCCATAATTTTATACGGGAGCTGAGAGGGTGGACATTTACTGAAGATAATGTTTCAGGGAAACTACTTAAACTAATTCTTCATGTGAGTGGTCCCTCTGAGTCACGCCTCAAATAAATAAACATGGCTATTTAATATTCTATATTAATATCAAGGCTATATAATTCAATGGAAGTGTATTAACTGTCATCAGATCATATTATTAATACCAAAATGTTCTTTATGTCACTTCTGGAAAAGTAAATATTTATTTATTTATTTTTACATTTTAAAAATTTTATAAAATGTTGATACAATAATAATTTCTGAATTTCCATATATCCAAAATATCTATGTACCAATTGAAAATAAACTTTAAAAAAAGAAAAGAATATGTTCGAAGCATTTTTTCTGCAACAGAAGTTCTCGAAAACTTTGAAATCGGTTAAAAGATAACAATAGACAATTTTAAATGTGTTGTATATTCGCATATTTTTCTTAACTTCTGTCATACATATTAATTTCTTTCATTACTTAGAATGAAACATTTACCTTAAACTCAGTTTAACTTTATATTTCTCAAGCGAGTATAGCTTTCGAAATGAATATTTTCTCGATGATGAATATTTCGATATTTATTGAATATTTCACTTCCTCGATATTTAAATGAATATTTCACTGAAGAATTATTGAGCTTAATAAATGAAATGTAACTTGGTGCAAAAAATAAATTCAACGCAAGAAAACATGAAAATTCGGAAATTACAATATCAAACGAGTTTTAAAAATTGCTTTTTATACATTTCTTAAAATAAATTTTTAATACTTCTTTTAAATTGCCCTGAAATGTACAAAATCGCAGTTCTTCAAAATATACTAGAATCCTGAATAATTAAATTGCATAGTTATTTTTGATAAAATATTAATGAAATATTTACATATAGAAGATGTATTTCTATTTATTAAAATTTCTATTTAAAGATTTTTTCAAAGAATTTTGGTTTTAGACATATAGAGAAGCAATTACAGTTATTATTATTATTATTATTTACTTTTTTCCATATGCGAAATATTCAAAAAGAAATAATAGTTTAATTTGACGAACCTCCCAATTTCAAATGTATGCGAGCCCAAGAAAGCTATTTTTGGAATTATATCTATCTTTTTGCAGCTTTGTAAGTAAGTAAACAGGATATTTCACAAATGTTTCTAGATAGGCGAAGAGGTTTATGCATTTATTAAGAATTTTGTGCAAAAATTTCATTCATATCACTCTAGCTGCCTTTATTTATTTTTGCACTTTCCAATAATTATGTCAGTGTGAGGACAGGCAAAATTTAACTGAATCGATTGTTACACTAAATAACGTTTTCTTCATGCAATAATTAAAAAATTATGTGCTAAAAGTTCTAATAAAAATAATTTTATGAAGTGTTTTTATACTATAAATGAATTATATACGATTATGTGAATGAAATATATATTAATCATTACAAAGGTGGAACAAAAATGCGTTTTTCTGCTCGTCAGTATCTAAACATTTCTTTGATCTTTGATATAATTAGAAAAGATTACTAAAATTTCTTTTGTCAATAGAAAGAACATAGCTCAATGATTGGCGTGTTACCTTATACAGGGCGATATCTATTTAATATGTAAGCTAATAGAATCAATCATATATTTATCTGAAAAAAATTTGATAACTGTAAATTTATCTTATGATGTTATTTGAGTCCATAAGCACTTAAATAGAAAAATTAGGAAATTTGCAATTTCTGCAGTTTTCTTATCGATATTTAGTAAAATATTCTTTACCGATTTAAATATTTATTATTTGGTTGTTATTTAAAGGCTCGGGAAAGTACCGCGCTTCAGCAACTAAAAGTCATCGACTTCATCAAATTTAATTATTTTAAACTAATAAGCGACTACCTCGATCAAATGTCAGTACTGAATTGGGGAGCTTCATCGTGGCGACCAGAGATGGAATACAGTATTATAAACTTCTTTATTCAAAGATTTTTCGATGTCAGAAGAGTGGAATTTTTTTATGTTAAAATCTTTGGCGTGTCAAAAATATTTTTCAGCATGTGACTACATTTTTCAAAACATTGTCTAAAACTTTATACATCATAATTTTTCAGCTATATATTTACTCTTCGCAATGCAAGCAAAATATTATACGAGTTTGTTTTATTTACATCTTTTTGTTGATTGGTTATACATAAATATTTTAGAAGGTTTGAAAATTAGGTATTTTGACATAAATAAATTTAACATGTTGTTACAATAAGTAAGGAAACAATAAAAAATAATGTAAAGAAAAAATATGAGACAATTGTAATTAATTGTTCCTTGAACATGCTGAAAAACTGCCAAATGTCAATGACATCCTCGTAATATCAGTTTTAGAATATCGAGGGATTTTACAGTCGATGATCTATTCAAGTATTCTGATATACAAAATTGCTTGACAACTAAACAAAAAACATATAGCCGTATAGCATGATATATTCCGGAATTAAACGCATGAATTTTGAAGTTAAATACTCATAACCATGGATAAAATTACAAATTTAACCATTTTTAAATTTTATGTGCTTAATATAGATGCTATATAATTACAGTTAATATATTTACAAAGTGACAAAACCCAAAATACTAATCCCCAGCATCAACTAATTAACAAATTTTGCCAATTTTTCGTTTCGTATTAAATTTTATGATCCCGAAAAATGTTGCAAGTTTCTGTTTAGCTTTCATAAATCTCCGTGTTGGGAAAAAATTCTAAAGTTCTTCTTAGTAATAATTCTTTGTAGCAGAAAAGTCGATAGAATCCCCAGCCGTAATCACTGAATGAATTTCACTATTTTTCATTGCTTTCGCATATGCGAAGTACACAAAGAGGTAGTATTGCAATCGTCAAAAAATTAGAACTCGAACTGTTGACAAATGTGTATTTTCAAACCATCCTCATTTCTAAATACACATTTTTTTTTTTAATTTCGTTTATCTGTGAACTATTGTATATAGTTTTTGCAACACGTTTGGAAGTTTCTCAGAAATTTTGAACAAAATCCATTCAGAGGGAAAGTTGTCCGAAGGCTTTGAATACAAATATTGCAAAATATAATTAGCTAAATAAATAAAATTCGGTACACATGTTTAGCATATTCCTTGTAGGTTTTTATCAAGTTTTGAACCATACTTAAGGAAGGATTTGTTGTCAGTCGTATGTACTATTTTGTGCCTGTAAACGCAATAATTCAAAATCGCTAAAAATCAAACTAAAAAATGATACGCGATTTTTTTTACTACAATTTAAATTCTATATCCGATTTCACTATCTTTCGTAAGGAGAAATTGGTCCAAAATATCTATACGGTCTTCAGGTACTTGTGTATTAACTACATACCAGAGATTAATCTCAAAGATTGCATGATAAATTTAATAAAAATGCTATGTTCACGTCAGAGAATTATATTTCGCAAATAATATTCGCCAAATGACATTCGCTGCTTTATCTATGTTCCACAAAAATATGCAGAGGATAGAGGGATAGCATCGTACCATTGAGGGTACAATTTATGCTGGTTTTAGATAAATTATGTGAACTCTTGAAATGGCGGCAGTGATCATTTCTCATACGCCATTCTATAGTTTCGAAAAAAATCTTCAAAATACTACTTCACTAAATGATCTTCTTTGGGAATCCATAAGTTAGAACCTCTATATCCTAAATAACCTATTTTTATTTCATTAGAAAGAATTGATCCCTGCATCAATTTTCAAATATCATTCGTTCCTATTGTTTATTCATTTCATATAGTATATATATATATATATATATATATATATATATACGTGCAAATGTTTAATTGTGTGTAACTCTTAACTGCGTCAACATCTATTTTTACATCTAGCAAATTAGACAAGTTTTTTTATATTGAAATTGACTATTTTTTCAATTTGCGAATAACAAAAAAGAGCATAAATATGTACGTGAACTGAAGTTTGCCCTTTTTATATATTTATGCTAATTCATTATGTTCTCTTTTCGCTGACAAAGTTGAAGTTAGTTCTAATATTTTTCTCAACATTTTTTAAAAATTTATATTCGACATTGGATTTTTTTAAATTGTTATTGAACCACTATTTGTCTCATTTCAAATTTTAGTGACTTGTTTTGATTTCAGTGTTTGTTAACAGAGAACGATCCATTGCGGGGAAACTAAACCTTGAATATTACAAGACATTTAAACCTAAATGCAATGCAAATATTTTTTTTTATTTCTTAAGGACTCTGACAATGTACCAAATACCGTCTCCGTCTAAACAGGAATACTCCTTCATATATAATATTGAATCATATAAATGATAATAGCTTTTAATCTCGAACAATATTGAAGAATATTAAATCTATGAATCTGAAATTGAATGTTAATGACGAAATGATAAACAAAAGTTAGTGGAAAATATAAATAAGTATTTTAACAATCATTTATAAAAAGTGCTGAACCTCTCTCAGGATAAACGATACTTACTTGGTTTATTTCTTTGAGTAAAATGAAATTTTATTTCATATTATTCGAACTAAAGATGCACTTTTACAGCTTTTGATTTTTCATTCATTTTTCTGCTTTTTTTCAGATTTAAACATCTAGAAACAATATATATAAGGCTTCATTAGAGATTCGTAATGATAATAATTTTCTGTCTTGATTAAATATGATGGTAAGAAAATTTCATTTTCCAAGAAGAATATTTCCAAAATAAGCTCATTTACTTTTCTCTTTGAAAATGATTTCACTGAACATTTTCTATCATTTTTGAGGATTTCATTTCTTTCTCAATCTTGGGGGAGGGGGGGGGAGGGAAATAATATGTTTCGATATTATTTCATCTTCTTTTAATTATGAATTTGGAGTCTTCTCGGATCTATTCACTTTGAACTTAATACAATTTTTTTTCAGCAAAATATATGACGCAATTGAATTCGTATTATTTAGAGTAAAAATGATATAAAATATACAATAACTCTGAAGTTAATTTATTTTATCAAAATATCTGACGCTTTTCTTCTTTTTAAATACACAGTGCCAGAAGAATAGAAGCTAAAAAGCTTTCGCCTATACAAAAAGATTCAGTTCAAAAAACTAAAGAATCGTTTTTTTATTAGTAGAAAGTACAAATAATATTCTAAATGACATAACATTGTTAAAATGCTGCTTTAATAGCATTACACCTGCTTAGTTCATTCTTTACATGAGTCATACAAATGGAATATATGTAAAGGTACCACAATACGTATAAAAATGTGACTAGCTGGAAAATCGATCTTCGAACTGCAAGTTGACTTTCTAAGTAATGTAGCGTCATTTTATTATTTCTTATGTAAAATGCAGAGACAAAAACAGAATCATTCCTCATTGCTTTCAACTTTGAGAAATCATATAATTTAGTATTTGAAGAAAAGATGAAAACACGCAAAATTTATGGAAACAATGTAAATTACAGAAAAAAATATTTCAAATAAATTCCAAAATACGGAAGAATTTTGTACAGCTAAACTGGAATTATAAAATTAAAAAAAAAACCTTCTAACCAAATTTTATTAATCTGGTCCTTTTTTTTGTATTCATAGTGTTAAATTAGATTTGGACAGTCGGAATAAAATTCATTTGAATGGTGTTTATTTAACATTTCACAGAAATATGCAAATTTGAAATCGAGATCACATGTCAAATTCCATCCCTCTATCTCAAAGCATAATAAATCCAAAAACGTGTTTTAGGGATTCAGGGAGGGGGGGGGTTAAAAAATTTAAATTAGTCGAAACGTCGTGTTCGCAATTGATTACAATACTGATTACAATAATGATTACAATACTTTATCCTTGAATATGCAAGAAATTAAAAATCATTTTAATAATACACAAGTAAATATATTTTGGAAATTTGAAGTTTTTTTTTCTTTTTCCTTATTTCCGTATGGATTTAAATATTACTCTTTAATTAATGAGGAATAAAATTATTTCTATCTGATTATACTCTAATCCATAGTTTAATATAGAATAATGTAGTATATATAATTTCTAATTGGTTGAATCTTTATGTTACATAGAAAAAGTCAAGTTAAGCTTATTTGATCCCAGCAAAATAGAAATACTGAACCCTACCAGAATCCCTAACAGCAGATCTAATGTTATTTACCGATCGAAGTCGTTTGACAAGCTTTGAAATCAAATAACGCGCCCACCCCTCCCCCCTCCTCCCAAACACTAAAAAACGTTAACGAGATCTCAAAGGAGATACTGCTACTTTAACAAGAAAGACAAAGTAAAGGTTTTTGAAAATGCTGATATATTTTTCTTGAAGCTAAAAGATTAAATAGGGATTTTTATCATTCCTTAAATAATACGATACTGAATATATTTTAAAAGAAACAGACTATTTAGAAACAAAAAAATCTTGTAAATATCTCCTTCTTATATGTGGAAACAAAATACACTCAAATAATAACTATTTTATTCTTTTATGTGGTAAAAAAAAGCATTCACATTTATGCTTCTTTTTATAATACGTCCAAATAAAAATACCCCCCCCCCAGTAAGGGACGTCCAAATGAAAGATAAAAACGCCATTTCAGTAAGGGATACCACACTATACAATATTCATGACAATAATCAAATATAATTACAAAATAATTAAATACAATTCATATTAAAATAAGAATATTAAGAAATGATCGATATAAGAAATTGCGCTAAAATTGAAAATTTTAGTCTTTTAAAAGTGAATGAATGCTAAATTATTGAAGTTAAAGTCAGCATTTGCGTGAGAATTATTAACTATTTAATAAAATCAATAAAAATTGAAAACAGGGGGGGGGGATGGTCAAAAGTCCAATACTCTACTCTATACTTTCTCCTCAAATTCTTGTTAAACTCAATTCCCTCTATACCAACAAAGAATTTTTGGAAGCCAAGAAATAAACTTCGTCGAATTTCTGCTCTATCCATTCTGTTTCTATAGCCTGATAAAAAAAAGGAGGAAACTAAACTAAACTAGTTTTCTTTTCGAAGAAAGTTCCATCTACATAAAAGGGAAGCCATCGTAAAACTTAATGAAAAAATCCGGAATTTATTAAGATCGCAAATGTTGTTTTCCGCTATTCAAATACCCTGCCCATTGACGTCGTTAAACGACCTAAGAAACACAAAACAAATAAGAAGACAATATTCTTTCCCGAAGGGGTGAGTATTGGTTTTTCTCATTGAGAAAGTAACTTGGAAATGATGTGGTTATTAAATTGGGGATTTCTTTGTAAAGCGGAGATAAACTAAAGATAATTTAGGAATTATATTTTCGGAAATTACACAATGTTTTCTATAGTATATTTGAGAAACGAAGTGAAAAGTTAAACAATTAAAGAAGGGAGTTAGTTTTTAGAAGCATTGAAAAAGTTTTTCATATCGCTATGTGGATGATAAATTTTTTTGAATCAAAATATAAGAGTTAAAATCCAAACGAGTTTAATAAATGAAAAGAAATTGGATTGATTTGTTATGAAAGAAGTATAAAGAAAAAAATGCTCTAATTCAAAAAATTATTTTATAAAACTATTTATTTAAAGTTGCCTAGGTAATTTTAAAAAAATATATTACCTAACTCGTGAACTAAGAAATAAGCTATACACTTAATACTTTGCCCAGAAAACTGTTTTTTTTTTCTTTGAGAAGTAATAAAATAACTGTGAGACAATTTTAAATGAACATCTAATTAAGAAAATACAAAAATTATTCAGAAATTGTTACATCAAATTTGAACGAACAATATACAATTAATTTTTAATTTAAATGGGAGTTTTTTGTAGAATGAATGCGTCAAAATTTAAAATCTGAAATGTTAAAGATGGTATTATAACATTAAAATGCATAACACATATAGAAATAATCATTATTATTTTTCAAAGAGTAAACTCAAAAATTAAAAGGATTTTATTATAAACTAGCCGCCTTTGGCGACCAGCTATTTCGCCGGGAGTAATACTATCTAAAATTTTCAATTAAATATTTAAGTGCATTTGTCTCTCAATAGCTTTTTCGGCAAAATATATTTTAGCTTCAAATTTCAATGGTCACATAATTCATATTATTATAGAAGTCCTGGGATATTTTTTTGATTGTATATTTCTCTAATTTGCTGTCAGATGCCATACGATTTAAATTTGAATTTGAAATGGATAAGATAAAGGTTTGATAAATGCGAAAACTTTTTTTTCTGAAACCAAACATATTTCTTAAAAATACGACTACATAAAATCCTTAGCACTGTAAACCTATATGTATCACATAATACTTTTTTTATAATTTATACAATATTTTAAAGAACTATTCAATAAAAAAATTTTGATTCGTCATAAAAATCAGTTTAACCTTTCAAAAAGATTTAAATTCCGTAAATATCTTTTTATTTAATTTCAATCAATAAATGTATTTTTGAAAATAATCGTAAAATCTAAATTTTGTATAGTCCTACGATCCTATAATTCATATTTATTAAAATTATCTTTGCAATCTTCTGCGATCAAACCTGACGGAGTTATAAAGTTTTTAATATAATTATTTTAAGACAATCAGCAATTACATTACCTTAGACAATCAGTCCTGGTATGTCCAAGTCCTGAATGGCCTCTTTTCTTCTAGACGGTCGATAGAGAGGTCTAAAATATCTCATTTTTACAGAATAGACGCATTCAAATTTTCATAACTCAGTATGTTTTAATTGCAAAAAAGTGGAACTACATTCTGTAACATATTGGTATCCCAAGAATATTTTATTAAATATGACTCACAGAACAAGATATGTACAAAAATTAAAAATTCGTAATTCATCAGAGCATTTATTGATTAAAGTTACACAAAAAAAATATTTACTTCATTTCGACCACTCAATTAGCTTTAAGGCTATTATTAAAAGCTACAAAATAGCTGATTATAGTGGATATCCTGTATATATTAAATCACATTTACCTTAAATTAAACTGATTTATTGAATTAATAATCTAGATATTATGAAAGTCAAAGAAACATTTATCCTGCATTTATTTTTTAGAAAATATGATATTTCATATTTATTTCCTTTCGTACAGACAAACGCTGAAATTTACACTTTTCTAGATTTAATTTCCAATAAACAGTTATTTTCTAATGTGAGCTTTTAACTGTGTGATGGCAACTCATTGATAAAAGCTAATTTTTTCCCATGCACATGAAACGAGCTCGTACAGGTTAGCTTTTATTTTTATTTTGTGGGAATTAAATTATTGAAAAATATAATTAAATTATTTTTTTAAAAAATGCATTAAAATAGAAATTTAATTTATAGGTTAAAACATTATTATCAGTGAAGAGATTACTTTCTGAACTTCGATATGTTATAAAAATCAAATTTGCGCTGTAATATGTTTGGAAGTTATAGCGAAAAAACATAGAAATTTCACTAAATTTTTAATTAATTAAAATTCTAGTTAACAATTTAAAAAATAGTTCCAAGGCCTCCGTGGTATACATGTGTCAAATTTGGTAGCTGTAGATCAAACGGTCTTCCCTGTAAAGCGAAAACACACACACATTGAGCTTTATTATAAGTATAGAAAAGATTCACTGATTCAATAGATTTAATAAATAATATTGGATATTTTCTCTAAAAATGGATTTAATAGTTTGCGTAGCCACCTTTCTTAAGATGACTTTCATTAATTAATTTGAGAGTGAAGCTCTGTGTCTTTCATTGATATAAACTTGTCACCTTTGCTGACCAGCTGGTAGGTAGGGAAAATTGGTATTTATTTCCAGTTAAACAGCTCAGATATATTTTCATGCCCACCAAATTAAATCTTTGATATTTTTGTAGTCTTAAAAATGTTTTTTTCATTGTGTACACGAACCCTTCGAATGCAGACCAATCCCATGATATCATAGCGGTAAAAAAAAGTAAATGTACGGATGTTCTATCCAATCATGGTATTCCAATTTCATTTTTTTTTTTTCGTAAACTGACTTTTTTTGCGTTTTTAGAAATTATAGATATTAAAAAGCATCTTTCTTCTTTAGATTTAAATAATGGAAGAAAATCATGCAATTAAATATTTGAAGAAGCAATGATAATTGTTTGAATTTCAAGACAATAATGTCATGTATTTTTGGAAATTAGACAAACAAATGTTGTCTAAAAATTTGTAGAAATTCAGTAAACATTTGCAGGATTATTAAATTGATGTTATGAAATTAATTTCAATATAGAGAGGGAAAACGGCAAAATTAAATTTAATTTTATTTAATTAAAAATTTTAAAACTAATTGCTGCGAGATACACCTTTTAAGACATATTTGAGCCAAATTGGTAGCTATGGGTCAAATCGTCTGGTATGTAGATTACAGAATACACATTCACTTTTATTAGTAGTAGAGTTAGAGATACAGAGTAAGATATAATTTATGCTTTTTAAATCAGAAAAACCATGAATATCCTGTTTAAATAAACTATTAATAGAATTTCAAACACAATAATTTTTTAAGAAAACATATTCATTAAACGTAATATTAAAAAAATATAAAATAGCATTTTAATCACAAATTTTTAAAAAGATTCGACATGCAAAGCTATGAATTAAATCTAAAATTCATCTCTACTTCTTACGAAATCGAATTAAGTTTAAAAAAGAAAAAAAATGTTTTCAATGAAAAAATATTTTCATAGAAATTAAAATAGAGTTTTATTTTCTGTTTGCAATTTTTTTTTCCAATTTAGATAAGAATATCAATTGCAACCAAACTATTTTTAAATCACATTGTTCACAAAAAATTATAGACTGTTGCAAACGATTTTTTTTAATTTAGATTTTTGTTGTCATTACTAGCATTTTTAAGTACATATTTTAATTCAATGAAAAATTACAATGTAAACTTGGAAGCAATTCAATAAAATATTTGTAATATTTTTAATGACAAGCAAAGGCAAAATTTAATTAGAATTATTTTTTAATTAATTCCTAAGAAACCTTCATTAGTTACTTCAATTCATAAAGTTCCCCAATATATGTAAACGTAATTTGAAGTAATAGTTTTATTTAGTACTTGGAGTAGTTTTGTTTTTACTATTATTTATTAAATATCTCTAGATATTAACGAATTTATTATTTCTAAACCCATACGTTTGATAAATATTTCGAGTAATAAAAAAAACCATATCATATTTTAGCTAACAAATAATTAACTCAGACTTTCATTAAAATTTACTAAACAAGCGATTGTTTAGTATATTTTTACGAGAAATAGATGACAACATAATTTCATTCATTACAAATGTTTTGAAAAGAATTTGTCTAGAAATGCTTATTTAAATGATTAATAAATATGTATTGCAAAAGGTTCCCGGCGCTAAAAAAAAAATTGCTTCAGCACGTGTCTTTCTTACGACAAGAAAACCACAAAAATTTTCCTTCATCATATTATCCTATCATAAGTTCCAAATTGAGATTGGCATATTTTTTTCACAATCTAATACTTATTCATCAGAATAATTTATTTATCCAAACGATAATTTTACTAAATGAACATCTGCTCCAGTAAGTAAATTAAAACAAATATATCTTCATCCATGGTTGGCAACAGCTGTTGAATAAATTAAAATAAAGCTGGAAATAAAAATAATTAGTATCAACCTAAATGTTATTAAGGCGAAAATAATGAAATAAATTTAATTTGAAAGAAAATAGCATTTGCGTTGCTTATATTATTTTTTACCTTTATTATTTATTATCTACAGTGAATAACTAGCAATAATAATAAAGGAGAATTTGTGTGGCGT
The DNA here is from genome assembly GCA_026543865.1 of Argiope aurantia. Lineage (NCBI taxonomy): Eukaryota > Metazoa > Arthropoda > Arachnida > Araneae > Araneidae > Argiope > Argiope aurantia. The sequence continues at coordinate 429,677 of JAPMOR010001988.1, forward strand.
TCAACAAGCTAAAACATTTCACTTAAAGCAATACAATTTTGATCGTATTTTCTTTGCAAAAAAAAAAGGAATTGAATCTCTGAAAGAATTTGTTCAAAATTTCAAATAATTAAAAATTGAGCCAAATTTTATCATTTTCTACAATAAGTTCCAAAAGTATCTCCTGAATTTTTTTTAGTGTTTTAGAATTTAAAATATTGCCTTTTTGAATGCATCAATTTAACTGCTATACATTATCTTAGAATTTTTTTTAAATATATCTTTTTGCATAACTTTCAAAAATAGTTTCCCTTGCTCCAACAAGATTCAATTGTTGTTTTCATTGTTTAGTAGGATATTTATTTGTGTGACTTTCGTAAGTTTATGAAAGCTAAGAATGAAAGACTATATTAATCAACTGCGCCGTTTACATGAGTTAAACAGAAGAAAGTTTTGTGCTCGAAAGGCAGCTTGTAATTACTCACGTAATTTCCTTTAGAGGCAATATGATATTATGGGACTTAACTCCATTAGGAAGGCTTCTGCATATTGTAAAAAGGAGGAAAATAAAACTTTTCCTGTACCACAATTTGATGCTTAAAAATATTATATTGAAGCAGCCATATACAAATTATACATAAGCGATTTATTTGAAATTAAACATTGTCAATATTTCAGGCGAACCTGATTGTTGCTAAAACTGGTAAGCAAAAATATGATAAAGTATGTTAATAAATGTTTCTTTTAGCAAATATTGGATGATTAACTTTTCTAAAATGTTATGGATTAACTGCAAATGGGAAAAAAATCACAAAATACTATATACTAACATTATTGCACTGTTAAAAATGATTGTGTTGCAAGAAAGCAGTATCTAGAAAGGATTTTAATTTCTAATGCAGTTTAATATTCTGTAAGACAACTACATACAGTTATCAGACATGAAACTTCCAATACTGTTTTAATTGTCCAAAATTGTTTGAAAAATAATTCATTACTAATAAATGGTATTCAAAAATTCATTGTAATTGGAAAGGAATAATTTATTTACTTAATCCACACAACATTCACATGTATACACATTCATAGATTCATAGACAACGAAATCTAGGAATGCAAAACTGTACTATGTCTTTTCTCTATTTAAGAGGGGAAAAACAAATCAACAATTGAATTGTTGAATTCGACAGTGAAAGCATTAAAGTAAATTTAGCATTTGTGCATTTCGCAGAAGTTTCTAGAAATTTCTGAAAGATTAATTTAGTACACTATTCCCATTGAAATGTTGAAAAATTTCGAATATTATTTATAAAAAGAAAAATAATGAATCAAAGAAACAGAACTCTTTGGTTCGTTTAAATTTAAAATAAGAAACCAAAAAACGTGCTTGTATTTATAAATTTGCACCACATACGTTTCTAGCAAATTATGAAAGATTATATTAGTTCCTTGTTGCTATTAAAATTATCGATATTTTTAATATTATTTACAATTATTGAAGGTAAACTAATGAATGTAAAAGAATTTTGATCCACTGAGAATTAAATTCATAAATATAGATGACAGAAATATTGGATATTTATTTTTCTTTCACTGATACAAGCAATACTGCTCATCAAATTATATCTTTTTGATGTATTATCGCGCAGTATTAATTTAAAAGTAAGTGATATTATGAACCAACAAATTCTCGAAACATAATTTTTCCATAAATTTTCTATAGTTCAGATGCATTCAAAAATATTTTTTCATCAATTATTCAAGAAAGTTTTCTATATATCTAATATTTTCGATTCAAATAGCAAGTACTTTAAAATAATTTAAGACCTACGTAATACAGAAAACAAAATAAAATCCCTGAGAATACATTCTTTTTAATCCTTCAGGAAATAAACGCGAGTTCTATGCTTTTCCCACAAGAAAATCAAATAGAAACTTACGACGCTTTGATAAAAGTTCGAAAGCCAACAATGAAATAGAGAAGTTTTAAATCTATCAGAAAGAAAAAGATTTTCGCAAAATACCTCCCGTCCAGATAAAACAAATAATAGTTTTCTCAGAACAAGAAAAGTCTGGACAGAGAAAAGATTTAAAAAATAAAAAAATAAAAAAATAAAAACAGAGAAGAGTTTTGTATTCCGTGACTTGAAATTCTTGAAAAGAAGAGGAATTCATCTAGAATACAAATTAGAGGCAGAAATCGTGCGGAACAATTTTTAAGGAATAATTTTTCTCTCAAAAAATCCCCAAATGTTGTTCTTTTGGATTTAGGTAGACTTTTAAGACAAATTACGAGAGCTCTATTTTTTCCGTTCTATTTTCATCAATTTGGAGAGAAGGATTTTTTTAAACTTAAATTAAAATTCTTTTCGCTTTGCTTTGAAATAGAAACAAACGATATTTTTCGCCATTCAGAATAACAAATATTTCTTTTTGTAAACTTTAAAAAAAATTAGAAATATGTTTAATTATTTGCGAATCGAAATTCGAATGAAGGTAAATAATTGAGGTATCACATTGGAGAGGTATGAATATTTTGGATTTGAATATCTGATTATTTACCTATTTTTCAATATAAATTTCTGATATTCGCTAGATTTTTTTTTTATATTTTGACACAAGCATTTTCAAATAGATTTATTTAAATAGGAAAATTTATTTTATTTATTTTAATTATTGTAATATTTTGCCCTTAAAAATCTTCTTAATTCATTTCTTTCCAATGTCGATGATGTCCCAATAAATAGTGATTATTTTTAAGTAATAAAATATTGTGTTCATTTTAAAAAATGCATTTGAAAACAAGAATTGCTTTAAGGAAACTCACATATATAATCATAAATATACTAAATGAGTGTCATAGTTGCTACTTAACCCTTTATTTACCAACTTATTTTAACATCAATTTTTGCAACTTTATTTTTGCACCAGTATTTAAGTGTGCTTGCAGAATTATCCCAGGGTATCCAAGAAAAAATGTGTAATTTATCTAAATATCTTAATTTATTTAAATAACAAACAAATATTTTTAATTTATATCT
>JAPMOR010001988.1:433096-447931 GCA_026543865.1 Argiope aurantia
CCTCATGAAAAATTAATAAAAGTCTGCACTTTTGTCTATGACGAATATTTAAATGAAGATATCATTCCTAAAAATAACTGGCTTGAGTTATGTAATTTTAATATTACTGAAAATTACGTTTTTAATGGTATTAACTTTTATAAACAGGTTAAGGGCATTCCAATGGGAACGGCTTTCTCAAGTGCTTTGGCTAATATTTTTCTACATTACTATGAGAAAAAAATAATTAAATATAATTTGATAAACGGGTGGAGATATATTGATGACCTACTTCTGATTGACTTCGACAATACTAATATTGTAACTAATTGCTATCCAAAAGATTTAATTCTAACAGAAACGAATAAAAATCAACTTGAAGCTACCTTTCTGGATTGAAAAATCGAAATTGATAATGATAAAACAGTTGTTGGTATTTACGATAAAAGGGACGAATTCAACTTCAAAATAACAAAACTATGTAATTACCATTCAAATCTAAACTCTAAAATCTTCAAAAATCTAATTTTCTCACAAGTTAACAGGATAAAAAAGGTTTGCAATAATAAAAACTCCTATATTGAAGCATCAAACCACCTCATTAATAATTTAATTAAAAATGAATTTCCCAAAAATTACTGTAATGTCAATTTTTTAATTAAACAAGGTATGGTTTGGGATTCATCTTTTGGCTTAAATAAAAAATAGAACTTTCCTTGCATATTATTTCACTCAATAGGTGGCGCTGCTAGCTTACAATTTTTACCTAAATTGCCGTTAGCTTTGTTTTTAATGGGCGGGAATCACAATCGATAGCTTGGGATTTTCTGGACTGTTATAGAAGGTATGTGTTACCTTTTTGTTACATTTTTTAACTTTTCATTATTTCTTCTGTGTTTAATTTGTCTGTATTTGGTATTTTGGTGTTTTTTGTTATTGTATTTTTACTTATTAGTAGTTTTTCTTCTAATTGGTTGTTTTGTATTTTCCTTTCTGTTAAAATGGTATATCTCTTAGGCCTAATTTCAGGGGATTTTCGGGTCACGAAGGAATCATTATTAGACGTTTGTCTGAATTTCCTTTACAGAAAAAATCCCTTTTTTGAATCCCTGCCTGAGGGTGACCCTTGAAAAAGTCTTCAGGCCGGATTCTTCCTTTTTTAATCTTTTTTAATATTTTTATTTGGTTTTTTGTTTTTCCATTTTACTTTATTTTTATACTTTTGTATCAGTTCATCTGTGTTCTAGAAGTAGCTGCATTTGCGCTCTCTAAATACTATGAAGTTTTTACTTGTTCCATTTTTGGTTTTGTTTGAATAGATTATATTTTTTGTTGCGTTTTTGAAATTGTTTTGCTTTTGTTGTCATTTTAGTTTAGTTTTCAAACTATTTCTTGCTTTTGATTGGTTATATATATATATATATATATATATATATATACACACACACAAAACCCTTAATTGTTCTATGACCCGCTCTTCGTTTCATAGGATTTTCTTCTCATAAAATGCTTTGGTCTCCTCAGTATCATCTATAGGAAAAAATTTGATGCTGAGAAAGCATATTAAATTTAGCATTCTTACACTAGTTAAAAAATGTCATTTACATTTAGCATCTATCGTGTAAATGAACATGAATTCATTCATTCATTCATTTACAAGTTTATATGATAAATAATAAGTTTACTGATCCTTTATTGTTTCAAAAATAATTCTGGATTTTATATATAACGCTCTTAGAAAAATTGCTTTTATTAGAAAGGTTCGAATATATAAATATTTAATATGAATATTATTTTAAATATTAATTATTTATATATAAAATATATCATTTTATGTATAGAAATCTAAAATGAACATTGATATTATTATATATGTACAAATCTAAAGTTTTTATATAATTTTATCGAAATTTGTCACGTGACTTTTTGAAGGGAAGAAAAATGCTGACATTCAAACACCGAGAGTTTATTAAAATATAAGTTAATTAAAGATTAAGGGGGAATTTTTTTGTTTGTGTATTTTTCATTTGTATCTTCTGAACATATTTTCTCAGAATAATTGTTTTCATGTTACTTTAATATTTAAGGAATTATAATGTTAATGATATCGATTTCATATTAGTGAAGGATTTTCCTTAAATATAAAGTTTTTTTTAAATTTATTTTCAAAAACTTTGTAGCAATATTTTTATTGTTATGACATAATTCAAGCTAATTTCATTTTTCCATTTCATTCAATTTCATAATTTTATTAACTTTCAAATTAAGAGCAAAAATTTTCATCTGGAAATTTCTTCGCAAATGTTCTATTTCCACGTTTGTTCCGTATTTTGTTTATTTTTTTCAATTTGCACTTACAGTAATTTGTAGTACAATATTGAGTAACTTAAATACGTGTTTTTCAATCTTATGAAATTCTAAGATGAAAGTTTAAATAAATCCATTGCATTAAATTAATAAAATGTCAGAAAAGCCGATATTCCGAAGAAACATGTTTTGGTCAAATGCGCGTAACAATTATATCAACTCTGAATCACAAAAAGCTTAAGTCGACAAGATAGTCAAACATGTGCGTTTTTTATTCAGAATTTGATAATTATCTATAATTCAGGTCTTTAATCTATGTTTCAGTCTAAACTTACGTTCATTTCATCTAGTTCTCTTTTTTTCGTTCTAAATTCATGTTCACTTGTAATCAGAAAACATGATTTACTTAAATGAATTTTGTTCGAAATTTCATAGACATAATTTTAAAAATCCGAAATTTCATGTGCATAATTTAAAACATTCGAAATTTCCTAGACATAGTTAAAAAAATTCGAATTTTCAGAAACATAATTTTAAAAAATTTAAAATTTTATAGACAGAGTTTAAAAAATTCGATATTTCATAGGTATAGTTTAAAAAATTTTAAATCTCATAAGCAATTTTAAAAATTCGAAATTTCCTAAACATAATTTAAAATGTCATAGACATAATTTTAAAAATTCAAAATTTCATAAACATAATTTTAAAAATTCGAAATTTCATAGACAAAATTTTAAAAATTCGTAATTTTATAGATATAATTTTGAAAATTTTAAATTTCCTGACATAATTTTAAAAATGAGTTATTATGATTTAGGAAGGTCTGAAATTTGAATATTTAATAAAATATTCAATTCAATTTTGTTGATGATTAAAATGGTTTTTCTTTGTGCTTCGTATATGACAAAGTAGAAATTTAAAAAAAAATATTTCATTTAAATATTTTTTTAAATAATAATGATTTATATGATGTAAAAATGAAAGTTAAAATAGAAAGCTGAAATTTTACATATATATATTTTTTTTTTAATATTTACACTACTTTAAAAAAAATTTTAAGTACTGAAATGAAATAAAAATTAGTTTGATTTTCTTACTATACAATGGAAAAAAAATCAATATTCTTAATACTAAAACAAAAACAAAAGAAAGAAGTACAATAAAAGCAATTTATTTTTTTGTTTCCAGAAAAATTAATTGCGATTTCTCTCTGTCCGGAAATTCTTCTGTTTCTCGTGCAGACGATTTCTAAATTGCTTGAAAGTCTTCCTATCATTCGGGAAGAGATTTGAATGTTTAATAAGAGATTTTAATGAAAGATGTCAAACTAATTTGAAAAAGGAAATGATTATTTCATTCAGACAAAGAGAAATAACAACCAGCTTTCAAGCTTACTATTGTCAGAAGATTGGAGGAACTTACCTATATTGCCATTTTAATCACGAATCCCTACTTCAATTCTAATTGCTCGTCCGTAATGTGATATCGATCGATCAGTCTCTCCAGTAAGAAGAATGATTGTATTCCTGACTCAGGAATGGAATTTCTATTTTAAAATCATAAAAAAAAATGCTTTCGCTTTGAATGAAATTAAATTTCTCCCGTACCAGTTGATTATTATTAAAATATTATTTTTTTTCAATGCATTTTTTAAAACTTTTTAACATCTTTTGTATTGAGGTTTTATTTCTGCATTGATGTTTATCGTTAAGTTTCTCAGGAGTAAATGGATATTTGATATTTTTTAATAAAATTTGATATTTTTTCAAAAGTAAATGGAATCATGGATTCTCAGTAGTAATGAAGTTAAGTTTTTTCCTACTTAAGCGACATCCTATCAGCGATAGCTGAGCTACTATCACAATACAGATGGTTAGAAATCTGCATGCAGACATATTTGAACATGTTTGATCGAAAGCAAATACGTATTGTAGCCGAAGACGGATTTTTAAAATTTTTGAACATCCATCATCATTCTGTTTAACAATATATTCTTTTTTATCTTTCTTTATTTTTGCAAATATGTGTCTTTTCCTTTTCTCTGTACCACGCTAAATATTTCGTATTTGCTTTTGAGATTTCCTCGTTATCAAAACGTTTATTAATATAGGATGATTAGATTTTGTGTCTTTTTTCGTCGCTGTCTAATCGCGAGTTTTCAATCGGGTAGTTTGATAGTGGCACAAAAATTCTGTGTTCAGATCCTTTGGAGATTCTTCTCCCCGTGTATACATTTTTTTTTTTATTTTCATGTGAGAACATGATGTTGTTTTGATTAGGAGGTATTGAAGAAATAGCGTAGGCAATGAATATTGAAGCTCGAAATAGCATAGGCAATGAATAAAGCATAAATGGCAATTTTCATCCTCAGCTTTTAATCTCATATATTTTTTAACTGCTTTTACCAGTATTGCATTATTATTATGTATGCTTCTTTGAAAGCAGATGAGTTTTTAAAAGGTTAACCTGCTTTTACCAGTTAAAATTCGCGATCGTAGATTTAATTTTAATTTTTTTCTTTTATATTTACTTATTTTCATTGTTGCTTAAATTTAAAGTAGGAATCCTTTCTCAAATAATAAAATCTTTCAGAATTTAAATTGCAAATATTTCCGCCAAATCTGTAGAGGGTGGAGATATGCCTTTTGTTTGTTTCTATTATGATATAGCACATATTTTTTCTGATTGGACTTTTGGGTCGATGTCTTTAAGTTTTTGGGTTATTTTTATTTATTTATTTATTTGTAATTCCCCTACTTCGCTGCTAAAGGGGCTTTAATCTGTCCTAATAAATTCAGCAGACTCATCTTAATACGGGGACACTTCCTTTCCTTGGCAGGACTTTTTTTTGTATTTTCGCACATTCTTATTTTGCATTTGAATTAACTTATTAATTCTTCAATCAACTTGTAAGTAGCTTTAACTGTGATTAAAATTTTGGAATCTGTCGCAAAATACATTTTATTAAATTTGAAAATAAAAGGAGGGGGACTGATAATCTAATAAATCAAATCAGATCAGAAAGCAGTAAATGTGTATAATGTAGATTTTCTGTTTCTAGAACTTGTATTGAAGAGTACTTGAAGGAGGAAATAAAGTATCTAAAATATAACAATATTCAGGGTTCAATAACAAATATAATGGAACTTACTTAGTAGAAAAAAAATGAAAATACAGAAAAAAGCAAAACCGATTTAAAGTGCACAAAAAAAGAAAAAAAGGCAGTTATTCAAAAACAAATGTGACAGCAACGGTTTATTTTTACGCTTGACACCTTTATTAATTTATGTTTAATTAGAAAATAAAATGAAAGCTGTTTAAATTGAAAATAGCAATTTCAACAATAATAAAATAAGTATACTTAATGAGTAGACGGTTTACATAAGATTGTAAAAGTAAGAGATTTACTACATACGTAAGAGTGTGGAAACATTTTAAATTAATAAAAATAATTCGAACATCAATAAAAAAAATCATCTTATGTTTCCACCCTCAAGTCATAGATGAAGTTTTAATATTATACTGATTTAAAATTAAAGATTCCAAGGAAAAATTCAAAATACCGATTAAACCGTATTAAAATATTTGAATTCAATGAATCTTGATATATTACAAAATGAATTTGCTCGTATTTTTTTTTATTAAAATGATTTTAATCCTTAGATCCTTAATCCTTAGTCATAGATTAGTTCAGATCCATATGCCCTCAGTAAGATAATCCTGAAAGCTCTTATCTGTGTCTTGATATTCTCGGTATAGCCCTATGCGCTATATGATGCGTGCATTAATGGGTATTCGGTTCAAAGGACCCATCTAAGACGCACTGCATTATGAATGCTCTGCCACCACAATGCTCTCTATCATTACCTGGGGCTGAATGCATTATGTCCCAAGCATCTTGTTATAGTAGTTTGCAGTATATGAGCACGGTTACGTGTGTTTATAATATACTTGCTTTGTTATTACCTATTCTATATACGAGGGTCAATCGTTATATATATATTTATAAACAGATGGATGCTAGATTGTATGTCATTTATATAAATTTACAGATTTGTTAAATATTAATTAAATTTGACGTGTGAGAGTTTTCAAAGGCATGAGAAAAGCAGCAGTCAACTTTTCAAAGCCTAAAATTTAATTAAAATGTAATTTAATAACTAAGAAATTTTATTGAGTTAGCAGTAGTTTTATCCGAAAATATCATCTTGCAAAAATTATCTTCGCCTTATTTTAAGATATAAAAAATGCTTTTGTATTTATATTAATTTCATTTCCGCATATTTTTCCTCTAATTTTAATACTTTTTAAAAGTTTGATTTGATGCACAATCTGTTAGAGTGTTTTTATAAGATAAAATTCAAATAAGTTTAATTTCTCCATTGGACCACTCAATCGTGTGGTTTTGTCAATAATATAATTAAAGTCAATAATAATAAGTTCCATCAATAAAAGATAAGATAAGAAATTAAGGTATTAAATTAAGCAACTACTTTTCTCAACTCTATAGTAAGACTTTTATTTGAGCTTTTATTTCCAAGTATATACCCTTTTTAATTTGCATTTCGAGCAATTCACGGATGAATAATTCAATCAATGCTTTATCTCAACCTTATCAAATACGATTTTAAATTTTAAATTAAATACGTTCGATATTAAAAATGTAATAGGAAAGAAAGAAAACAATATTCTGGTCTAACAAAATTTCTGTCTATTCAAGAAGTTTGGCCAGCTGTCAACGAGGCATTTTTCAATAGAACAAAACGATTTCAGAATACGTTTGTATATTTACTGTAATGATTTGTTTACAGTTAACATAAAATTCTCCAGAATTTTAATATTTGTTCCAGGAATTTTGTTCAAATGTTTTGTTTATCTCACTTTTTTTTTGGTCGCCTTCATTTTCAGTTTTTTGTGTTCAGTTCAGTTTTTATCGTCTTCATGTTCAGTTTTTATCGTCTGTAATTCACCAGATAACCACAAAGAAATATGCGATATCAAAATTATTTTTTATTTAAATCGCTTTATTTTATGATACTGTAGTATTGGTTCTGCTAGAAGGAAGTTAAAAATATATGCAAATGTTGAGAGTTCATAGGGTGGTATGCGGTCAACGAATTACGACAAGCATGCTAAAATTCTTTAGTGCAGGCTGTTGGAAATAGAATTTCTAAATCTGGTAGAAGGCAGTTGCTTCTTGTAAGTAAGCTAGCAAGCGTAAAATAGTCAATAGGATTTAATTAATAAAAACATAATCTATTTTTTCACATTCTTTATAATTAATTTTTCCGCTTTTAACATTCGGTGTATATTGGCACACAAAAATGCTTTTTTGTCATTTTAAGATTCTAAAAATAAGCTTTTAAATGATATATATGCTTTATAACGTTCAATACTTTTTTTCTTTAAAAAAAATTTAATTTCAAATTTGAAATAAGTAATCAAATATCCAAAAATAAAGAAATATAAACTCCAAAAAAACACACCTAGAACTCAATTTTAACAGATCTCAATGAAAGGAATAATGAAGAAAAAAGAAGAATCTCAACATTTCAGATCTCCATTAGATCAGGCCTACATCGCTCGTTTCTGTGAACATTATAACGCTTTGATCTAGACGGTTGAAATATGGTATGTATGTTTTATACCGCATTTGTAGATTTCTATCTCAAATGTGATTTCTATTCTCATTCGTAGAATGAAATCTTTTCAGAGAAATTCTGGTGGTCTGGCTGTCCGGATATGTTAATACGAAAAATCCAAACCTAAACGGGATAGATAAATAAAACTTAATACGCAAATTGAACGTCTTCAGTGTGGATTCATTTCAAATTTAGAAACAAATCTATCAAGAGATTGTCCGTCTACAGATCTGCTTTTTTCATTGAAAACATAAATAGCATAATTTCATTAATAACATTTAAACGCGGTAACTTAAAATGGCATTGATTTACACATATGAAATTTGGTGTCTGATTTTAGGATTAAAGTTGCAGTTCTGTGTCAAGTATCTGTTTCAGTCGGACAGTTAAAAGAGTATTCAAAAGATAGATCCAGTGTTCTGGTGCTTGTGTATTAACTGCGTCTCCAAAATAATTGGTCAAAGATTGAAAAATAATGGGCTCTTTCGTAACTATAGTCCTTCAAAGGCATTCAATTAACAATACGCAAGGGCGTTTAGTAGAAAGCATACAAGAAAATTTCGAGAGGACCATTCTCGCTGGTATTTTTTATAACCTCATGTAATGCTGTAATGCTGTATAACCTCATGTAATGTATCAATGCTGGGAATAATAATTGGTTTCATATATCTCATGTGAATAAGCTATTTCAAATATTAAAACCAGCGAACCAGAAGTCCGATATATTACTCCGTCTTATGACATTAATTTGTAAAATGAATGCTTGCGTGGTAATTTGACTTAAAAAAGATAGGTGCTCTAGATTAAGATTATTTTAAAAAACAGATTGATGTAAATTTCAGTAAATATGAAACTAAATATTGAAATATAGAAATGGAATATTAAATATAGAAACTAAAATATTGATATATAGAAATGGAATATTAAATATAGAAACTAAAATATTGAATCCTTCAATTTATTTCTATCTTTACACTGAAAACACTAGATTTTTTTTTTTATCATGATCAAGTTTTGAATTTTTTTCCCCGTAAAGAGCGCGATATAAAAGTCTCTACTCAAGACATGAAATGGCTAATGCAATCAAGTTAGATCAAGTTAGTCCGAAACTTTCTTTTTCTGTGGTGTTTCGATTTAAAGGATCAAATAAATCCCTTTTAATATTTTCAAATAGTGAATGAACATAAAAAGAAATTCATTAAATAATCCATTTTATAGTCAGTCACTAAGGTTTTTAATTCGTTCAAAAATGCATGCTAATGATGTAATTGAATTTTCTGGTTTCATACCATAAAATAAATTTATTATTAAATTAATAATATCATTCTTTGTTCGTAAATTAATAATATCATTGTTCGTTTGTAAAATATAAGTTTCCAAATTCAGTGTTTATATTTAGGACATGATTGTAATAAACCGAAGAAAACAAACTATTGGGCTATTAGTGCATTTAGGATTTATTTCTCTAATTTCCACATAGAGCGCATCTTCCCATTGGATGCTATTGAAGTCCATAATCTCTGGAGAGACTGATCCATCTCAGTTTCACCTGGCAATACTGCTATCACATCTTCAGGTTCTCATCACGGAGAATTATCTTCATTCACCTCCAGGGGATTACAGTAATCCGATCCTTTGAATCGACATGCTCAGCTCTCATCTTGACATCCCTCTAGAATACTGCCAAATAGAGGATATTCGTATATGGCGAAATAATTTAGCGACTGTAATTTTTCAGTCGTGTATGGTAGGATAATTTGGGCTTCGTAAATTATTTGAAATAGGATAAATAATTTTTTGTGTTCTCACGTAATAGTAAATTTTTAAAAAAATCTTCTAAGTACTTTTTAACTTATTGTTTTTGTATTTATTAAACACAATCTATTTCTAAAAGTGAAAGGTATTTTAAAAGAGAATTACTTTGTAATTACAAATAAAATACACTGAGAACAGTGACTACAGAACGTGCAAGTGAAACCTTGATGAAATATGTATCTTCTTTTAGGTACTCTAGAATAAGACTATGGATACGTTCTCGCATATGTAGTATAGAGAAAGTAGAGTTGTCGTCAAAACTTCGAATTCTAGATTCTGACAAAATCACCACATTTTAGACCACGCTTTGAGCTAGAAGATTGAAATTTGGTATACAGTCTTTGCGCCAAATTTTCAGATTTCTATTAAATTTTGAGTGAAATCTCTTCAGAAAAATTCTGTCTGTCCGGCTGTTTGAATATGAATTAACAAAGTAACTGCAAAACGAAGAGAAGGAGCTATATAAAATTCGGTATACATATTTAATATCTATAGTGAAGACACCTATCAAATGTTGAGCCCAATTCAACTATGGGTTGACTGTCTATCGGTCTGTACTTTCATAAACTTTTAAACTCGATAATTCACATGCACACTCACTTAAATATAACAAATTTGGTTTGGTATTTTATGACTATAAGTGCAGTTTTGTGTCAAATTTTTGTTTCAATTAGTTGAGTAAAGCGCATGCAAAATAAAAGTTTGATTTTTTGGTGCTATTATTGCATGCCGGGATTAATCGCCAAATAACTCACCAAAAATGACATGGTTGATACAGTAAAAATGCTATATTCACACCAAAAGTTAATGTTTCGTAACTATTGTATACCAATACCATGCAAGGCGTTCTCTGGCATGGCACATTTATTACAGAGTGTGCTAGAAGGTTTTGAGGAAATCATTCTAGCATTTTGGGGAGACCATTCCATTTGAATAATATTTTCTAATTTGCTTAATAAGGACATAGAATAAATTATCTACAGGTTTGAAGGATTTAGATAAGTATTTCACTTTGAAAGCAATTTCATATGCCACCACATGAAAACCCTGTTAAATTGATTAAATTACCTGAAGATATGTAAGCTTGATTATCTGTAAAGTCAGCTTATAAACTAACCTTCTCCAATATATGATATGATTACATAATTTATTATTAATTATGTTAATGACATTTATTATTACGTTGCTATTAACTAATTGAAATGCAAGATGCATCACGAAAAGTAATCAACTGAAATGATGAGAACGGTATGAAGTCACAGACCACGGAAGCATATGGTTTCCTTAACAGAAAATGAAATTTTCTAAAGGTAATAATTCTGATGATTTATATAATGTGATTCCTATTATGTCAGACATTATTTTTCCTTTCTCTGCAAATTTCATATTTATTGTTTCATGTAAAATTAAATATTATTAATTGAATTATTTTTAATATGAGAAATAAAAATGATGATTAAAAATATAATTCTTACTTTGACTTTTGACAAAAGTTCAAGAAAAATATAAATAATTAATAAGCATTTAATTTTCTTAAATTAGATTTAAACGTATTCAATAGTTATACTGCAGTTTCACTTTTAAAAACTATTATTAAAAAAACTTTTATTCTAATGAAAATATTATATATATATATATATATATATATATATATAAAGAATGGTTCAATATAGTTCTTAATTTATAAAAAAATCCTACTCTATCGAGGGATACTGTTGCACTTATGGACGGACATAGGTAGTCGAACGATCAGATGTGATTCGTGATACACTGAAAGTGTATATAGAATTTCTTTAACGATTTGAGTTTTTTCCTAATAATAACTCTGATTGAAAGTCAAGATTTCAGATAGATTTTGGGAGAAACTCAATCCTGGCTTATGTCCAGTAGACACTCAGTGGGGATAAGTATATTTCTTCAAAACATTTATTGATTGAGAATTGTAAATAACATCATTGTATTTTATATTTTATATTTATTTGTGATTTCGTAGTTGCGAGTATTCATAATTTTCACATTACCTGAGTGCGCATTCAAGTAAACAAAATATATTTTATTAATTTCTAGAATCCTTTGGAAATCAGTTTCTTCGCCAGTATCGTTGGTGACTTTCTCTTTTTTGATTCCAGGAAAATGTAGGCACTATACTGGAAACATAAATTAACTAATAACTTAATATGTACTTGCCTAATTTTTATTATGCTTAAGGTAATTTGCATTGTGTTCCAATCTAATTTTTCATGCATTGTTCTACTTTGAATTTGCTTTTTTTTCAAATACATTAAGCTAACTAAAATAAAAAATGCTTCGTTTTGGATGTTAGCATATTTTATGACGGTTTAAAAAATAAATGAAAACAATTAGACAAATGCTGGTTTTAATTTTGTTTGTTTGGTTTTCTTTGCTGTTTTTATTATTTATCAATTTTTTCCGAATTGGTTTACCTAGAAACTGTAGGATACATTTAGATAATTTAGCTAATTAATCAATTAAGCTTATGCCTATATAAGCTTGCTCGAAAAAAATGGCTAAGAACATAACATTAAAGTATAACAAAATTAAAAATACAAGCGTTGCATAACATAGTTTGTTTCGAAGGACAGTAACTTAAGTAACTTAATAAAATAGAAAATTTCAAGTTAAATCACACAGGTATGCTGTTGATCCGTTCATGCTAAACACTGCCAGTATGCTATCAGCCATTCATACCACATACCACATGAGAATTTTGTCTACCCATGACTATCTGAAATTCCTACAAGTGTCTTAATTGTAATGGAGTGTGCCTTTGACATACCCAAAAGATTCCTTTGCTTGCTTCAATGAAAAAAAAAGTACGCTAAGAGAATATTTCAGATATTAGGGAAATAAATAATCGATTGGATATTGTCACGATGATAAAGAGTGAGCAAAATGATCGATTATTATGTAAACATATAAATACTTTTAGCTTCTTCCTTCCTTCACATAATAAAATACAATAGAAATACAGCCATTTATTATAAGTGCAATTGTTTTCATTTATACTGTATTAGTTCTTAAAATCTTCTATAGATATGTATAATCAGCGCTCTAAAAATAATTTTCTAATATCTCATACTCCAACTTCATTGCAATTTTAACTTCTCAATTCGGCGAGCTATTATTTCTCCCATAGAGTTCAAAACCTCTATATAAAGTGTGTCAGATTTGAATTTGCCACCATTCATGCAATAAAGTGTTGGGAACCCTATTAAAAAAACATTCTATTAGCTGATAGTTTAGGGTTAGCAAAAATGGAGCGTTACAGGATAGATCAACGTGTTAACGCAAGATCTGAATTAAATAAAAAAACAGTTTTTTTTCTTTAAATTGTATATAATTTTAATGAATTGCAAAGTGCATAGGATAAGTTTATGTATGGAAAAATATATCGCTCCATTGTTTTGCTAGCGCATAGCAATCTTTTGTTGAAATTTTTCATGACCATTTTGAACAAATGCAGCTGAATTTCGTTGATGCAGTGTTGAATTTCCTCCTTCAACGCACCTTTTGCTGGTGGGCGTGTTGGCATAGACCTTTGACTTCAAATCACCCCATGAAAAGAAATACAATGGTGTTAAATCACACGAAATTGGGAGTCAATTTTCGAATTTAACTATGGCCGTCAGATGAAAACACGTTGTTCTATCGTGTAACAATCTATCTTTACTAACCCTAAACTATCAGCTGTCAAATGTTTTTTAATAGGGTTGCTAACACTTTACTAAACGAATATTGGCAAATTCAAATCTTGCGTTAATTTTGGGATGCTCTTTACATATTATTTGGCATGGCTTGGACAAATAATCATGTTAATATGTAAAAATTCGATTAGTTCTTTAAAACTGTGGAGAATAAAAGGTGTTAAATATTTAGTATGTATATGTTTATAACACTTAATGCAAAAATAAATAACATTATCATAAAATACGGCAGAACTTATTAATTCTCTAAATTATATATCATATAAAATTTAGATAAATATATTGTTTATACTTTGATTGAGATAAATATTTTGTTTATACATTTCAAATTAAATGGGATCTTTTTCTTAATTTCTTAAAAAAAATATTTATTATCTTGATCTGAAATTTTACTGAATAATTTAATTAAGTATATCTTTTTTGTAAACAAATTTTATTAAATTTTGTAAACATCTATTATTTATTTGGAAGAAAGAATGCTTTTTCGGAAAAAAATTGACCGTCGTATTTTCCTTTATAATTTATTATTGTTTCGTATTTAAATATTCCATGGTTTGTAGAATGAAACTAGAGAAAGAAGTAACAAAATGAGATATAAGATTAAAAAATTACATACTACAATTAAGATAAAAATTCTAACAATTCATTGGGAAAAATAATATCACAATTAAAAGAAATAGATTAAAATTCTTTTTTTATTTAGAAGTACTAACTAGAGAGAAAAAAATTAATGAAATGAATATTTGGTTAGCACATAATAATTAAAAACGTCCTTTTACTAAAAAAATATAGTTTGTATTAAGGATTTCATATCTATTAATTATACATTTAGTTTTCTTTTTTAATATATAAGGCAAACAAAATAATATCGTATGCTGAAAAAATTTATGTTTTGTTTATCGTTGATAAAGAAATAGAAGATTTTAACTGTGCAATAAAAAATCTTAACCTACCTTCAATTAAATAAATTTATTTTTAATGAAGCAACGTTTTAATCATGTCTTTTTTTCAATATATTTAAAAATCATTTTTCAGTAAATGTTTTTGACATATTATTAACATCATAAAACTTTTTTAGATGCTATTGGGGCATTTTATAAATCAGTTGCATTAGAAGCTAATACATAATATTTTCATTTCCATGAACTAGCTTTAATATCTGAAATAATTTTTTAAAATATTTCTTGGAGTAAATGCATGTTAATAATTTGTTCGCAAATATTAAACGATAAAGATAAATATATTTTTTACATATTAAAATGAAAAAACTAATTATTATTTTATGATAAACAATCATTTCTTCGGTAAAAATTATTACTTAGCCCAGAATAAGTTGAAAACTTTCATCTAAAGAACCGAATATTATA
>JAPMOR010001988.1:459787-474986 GCA_026543865.1 Argiope aurantia
AAATATTATTTGCTCTAATCCGATTTTATTCGAAAAAATCTTTTTTCATAATCTTTAAAAACCAAACTTTTCAGCAATTTTTATGAAGTACTAGCCGCCTTTGCCGACCAGCCGGTTCGCCAGTATTAACGCTCGCTACAATTTTCAATTAAATAATTCAAATAACTTGCCTCTTAATAGATTCTCAAACAAAACATTTTTAATCTTTAAAATTTGATAGTTATACCAAACTTATACTGTTGTTTAGATCGTTTCGTTTAATTTATTATATATATTTTCCTAATTTGTTGTCATTTCCGGTAAAACTTCAACTTTAATTTAAATTGGAAATGCTATAATTGCAATTAATGTAAAGATATTTGTTACTGAAACCAAGCGTTTTATTTTATTTATCATTTTTATCTTTATTTATTTATTATTATTATTATTGAATATGAGTACTGCAAACAGAATATATCGGTATTTAAGTCTTATGTGAACTACAAAATATTTTTCATAATTTATATAATATCTAAAACAATAATCCAACAAAAATTTCTCATATTAAGCATACAATTCAGTTTTTCGTTTTGCTTTCAAAAGGATTGAAATGAAATCAATAAAAATATTTTGTTCCGGCCTATAAATATATTTCAAAAATTATGAAGTCTAAATTTAATGCAGTAAGGTATCATATTCTGAGAAATATATGAGAATATATAAATAAATAAGAAATATTCAGCATAAAATTCAGTTTTTAGTTTTGCTTTCAAATGGATTGAAATGAAATCAATAATAATATTTTCTTCCGGCCTAGAAATATATTTCAAAAATTTTGAAGTCTAAATTTAAAGCAGTAAGGTATCATATTCTGAGAAATATTATGGACACACCAAATTTTAAATAAATGAATGAATGTTTCTGTTTCCCACGATCAACTAAGACTTATTTATGAAGTTTTGAATGTTAAAAATTTAGAAAAACTCAACATTTTCATAATCTTAGGCCAATTAATCTTGAGAAATCTGCCCGCTGATTGGCGTATTTTCTTTGAAACGATCGATGGAAAATCTAAAATTATCCTTTTTTTATTGAATAGTGATATTCAAATTTTAATAAATCAGCCAGTTTAAGTGATTGGTTTAGTTGATTGGAAATTAACTCTTTTTATTTAAAATATTAGTATTTCAAGAACATTTTGTTAAACGCGATTTCCACAGCAGAAACTTTATGAAAAATCAAAAATTCGTTATTTATTAGAGCACTTATCAAATCAAGTTACATAAAATATAATCATTTTCCATTTAGACCATTAGCAGATCTGTGACTATTACTAAAGGTTTATAAATTAGCTATATGGCCATGATTTGAATGCATATCCTGATCATATTAAACAAAACTTGCCTTAAAATATAACTGATTTATTGGATTAATAATATAGAGAGTGTAAAAGATCATAAAATAATTTTTCTTAAATTTTTTTTTAGAAAAAATAATATTTCATATTTGTTTCATTTCCTACAGCCACATGATGAAAATTATATTTTTGCAGATTTCATTTCCAAAAAGATTTAATTTATTTTTAATTGGAGCTTTAATCAATGTGATGGCAATACGTTGAAAAAAGCTAATTTTCCCCATGAATGCGAAACGTGCTCTTGCAGCTTAAATTTTATTTTTATTTTCTACGAAAAAAATTGTTGAAAAATATAGTTAAAATATTTATTCAAAAATTCATTAAAAATAGAAACTTAATTTTAAAGTTAAAATATTGGTATAATTTAAAAGATAAATTTTTGAGCTTTAACTTAATGTAAAAATCTTTTTTGTGCGATAATATTTTCGGAAGTTATAGCAGTAACACGCCAAAATTTCGCTTAATTTTTAAATAAATAAAATTCTAATTAAAAATTCGAAAAAAATAACCCCGAGGTGCACATTTCCGGCCTCCAAAGTATACACGTGCCAAATTTGTTAGCTGTAGGTTGAATGGTCTGGGTTGTAGAGCGCCAACACACACACACACATTGAGCTTTATTAAAAGTATAGATAAATAAAATAATGCATATCAGTGTACTTATTTTATGATTAGACTAGTATACTCTCAGTATTTATTATTTAAAATATTTATTTTTTAAAAAGTTTTTTTTGTGTGTGTGTGTGTGTGTGTGGAATTGCATTGAGTGTTTTTAATTCGACTATTAATATATTTTTTGATTGTTTGTATAAGCTTTTGACAACATACTATTTATTTTTATTGTGTAATACGTTAGTAAAACAAGTATTGTGGCACAGAAAATATTTATTTGCGAATCTCAATCCTCCTCAACAACAATATGCGAATTCCACAACAACGGATAATGACAAATATTTAAATTGTAAAAGGAGTAAGAAAATTAGTTTTAAAACCAAGAAAGGGCTTTTATATATTAAATTTCTTTATTATTAGAGCATCTTTGAGCATCATAAAAATAGCCATTGCATTTTATAGGATATATAGATATAACTGCTATCTCTATGTAAGTAAATAAAAAACATGTTAACTTTAAAAAATATATATATTTTGCTCTTTTTTCTAATTTTAGAAGCTGCAATGCTTACACGTCAATTTTAAATGAATGTAATGAAGGAAATATTTTAGTGATTTTTAAACGATCCAGTCATTTTGTTAATTTTGACAATGTCATAATAACACAATTAAAAACAAATTATATTCCAAAAATCTATATTTCCTGAATAAGGAACGTGAAGCAATGCATTCGAATAAAATAATTTTACAGTTACCTTCAGTGATCTACAATATATGTATGAATAGTTAGGTTCTAAAATATCCCAGCAATTTATTTCGACAAATTAAAAAACAATTATCTCAGAATTATTATATTCCTTAAGATAGAAATATAAATTCTGAACATTATTAAACGTATAAAAACTCCGAATAGAGCCATAATGAAGTTTTTGGTACCAAAATTATTCAATTTACAGTTCCACTTTTTTAATAGAAATAATATAAAATTTTAATTGAAGCGTTCGACCATTTATTATATTATCTGCAAATGAACTTCTAAAGTTTAAATAATATTATTTATCAATAACTTGTAAACTTTTGATAAATAATAGTATTGTTTTAGAATTTTTAAATTTTTCATATTAAGCAAACGTTTAGTGTATATCAAAACATGAATATTTCATTCAAAATCATTATCTTTCTTTTTTTAATATTCAGATGACAAATTTAAACAATTAAAATAACCTATTAAATAAAAAGATAGCTTAATAACAAAGACCAGCGGAGGTTGGTCGATTAAATTTTGTCAATTTTATGGACCTCTCAATATTTCAGATACAATTTAGCAAAAAATTATATTTTTCGAAAACATATACTAATTAAAATTTAAAAAAAAACGTGATTAAGAAATTAAATTGTTAAATTAAATAATTGTTAAATTAATTAATTGTTCCATTAAATTCCATAAATATATCAAGCGATATTGAATGTAATTTAACTGCATTATTTCCATTCCAATTGAAATTTTTTATTGAATCTTGATGTGAATTAAGCACGAAAATATTGAAAGTAAGTTGTTAAATATTTGGAATATTTATATTGATTCCTACACTACAAACAAAGGCGATTGAAAAAATTCTCAAATTATTTAATTTTTGTCATCAGCAAATGCATAAGTTTTTCTTCGTATAAACATTTATCCCAATTCATGAAAGTAATTATTTCTCGAATCACTAATTGCTTTTAAATTTATTTTTATTTCATAGCAGTTTATTATTATCGTTTGTTATTGTGTTCTTTTTCTCTCCATACCATAAATAACAGAAATTAAATATTTAAAAAATGCCTTGTAAAACTCAGACACACAAAGCTCATAAAAGATAGATAAAGGGATTTATAGCAAATAAAAAAAATAAAAGAGCCAATTTTACAACCTATCTTATTGTATGGTTTCAGTTTCTTTTATATAAAAATGAAAATTGTTCAAACAGATTTATTCCAAACGCATGATTGTATTTTTATCTTTAAATATACACAATTGATTATTTAAAATGTTGAAAACTAAACGCAAAACCTAACAAATGGTAACAATGATAATCATACGATAATTATTGTTATCATTACCAGATAAATAATCTGACGATTTCAATGAAAACGTTTTTGGAAGTATATAATAGCAGTAATTAAAATATAGACGTATTTGAATCGATTGTCAAAAAAGTTAACTAATAAATATTGTTGGTATAAAGATGCCTCCAATAAAGGAAAGAAAAAAATATATTTATTTCGCCATTTCCATCATAGTTGATTACAACTTGAAGGTGAAAAACTAATCTATATCACTTTCATTAAATTTGCTTTGTATATAATCTTAAAATATCACAGACATTTTCATAAAATTCAGTTTGAAATATCCACATTTGATATTCCGAGCATTGAAATTTTATATTTAAGTGGAAAATAATTTGATTTTAAATTTCCTGTATAACCGTGAGCACGTAGCCATCCACCAATTATGCGTACATTTGCAGATTTTCGTTCAGTGTCAAATTGTTTGTCATATTCAGGAATTTCATGAAAATATTGATAAAAGAGATTTCGAGGATTTTAATTTGAAATTTGAGTATCGCTAAGATCAGTGATTTGGTGTTTTAAAAGTTAGCATCAAGAAATTGGCTATGCATGTGATGTTATTTACAAACGTACTGTATACATTATTATTTTACTTTACGTACTTTACATATTTCAACGAAATAAGTAAAAAAGAAGAAAAATTCAAATTCTACTAATTAATGTATATTTATTTATTAATAATTAATTGTTTAGTGTATTTTGAAACACTAGATTTCTTTTAATTATGAAATTTCTAGACTTATGTTTTCTCTTTGTGATTGATGTTAAAATGAAATGCTACGATTGATACAAAGAAATCAGACAAATACAAATTATAGGATTCATACCTAAAATACTATCAAGTTTATATTGTTTTGGAGTAGAGGTTCGAATCATGTTTAAAACATGTTAATTAGGAATATATATATACAAATGCAAGTAGTCAACATGACAGTCGGTTGATGAATTATCACATGTGTAATATACCATGGCAAATTAATTTTGCAATAACATTTTAATGCTGCTCAAAACATTTAGAGAATTATGTAACAACACAACGTAAAATTTCTGATTATACATTACAAAGTTGAAAACTAATGTTTACTATTTACAATGACTCCATAATTGTTTAAGCTTGTTTATAACCATTAAAATATAGATGAATGTTATTCGAAGGTCTTTTTGTTTGTTTGTATAATATTTTTGCTTAAATGATATCATTTAATCTTTTTTCGTTTTTCATTTGGCCATCAATTACGAGAATATTTTCTTTGTGCGAAAAAGGATTATTCTATATTATATTTGCTCATTGATATAGTTTAATTTTCTGATAAATTAAATAACTGTAGTATTTGAACTGAATATTCATGAATATTACGTTATTTGTACTTACTGATTGAAATATATAAATAATCATATGCATTCATAATCGAGCGTATCGTATATATCGTATAATCGTATATATCGTGCTTGAAGCACCCATTGTTATAAACGCTCCACAAGGCAGACTAGAACTAATAAATATGACAGCAACCAAGAGTAGCATAAACATAGTATTTTTGGAAAATAGATATTCATTTAAAAAGGGTTTTCCAGAAGTTTAATCATATTTTTATTGAAAATTAAACAATATTTTGACATTTTCTAAATAATATTAATTTTAACATTTGCAAAAAAAAAAAAACATTTTAAAGTCATACTAATTTTTTTTAAAAAAAATTTTTAGAGATACCATTTGATTTTAATAATTTTTTTCAGTATATTTTGACGGAAAACGTTCGAGAATCTGTCCTTGGATTCTACAGTGAAAAAGTCCACCAAACTCAATAACTAGTAATGATAATTTATTCTACACGAAATAGAAACATAAAGTGGCAAAACACAGCAGAAGTGCATTCAAGAGCAGTATTTGTAGTAAACAGACGTGCAGAAGCAGAAAATCTCTGTGAAAAAAATTGAACACTACCAATATCTCAAAGTTAATTCTCTGGAGATTTCACTCAATTACTTGTTTGAGCTTAATACAGTGGACTCTCTCTGAAACGGCTGATTCTAATTTGTGCGTCTTCACTTTGAGTTCTGGCTCAGAGCATCGAATGTTCTGGAACAAATCCTGAAATTCGAGTCCTAAAGGAACTATCTCTAGATTCTCTATTTTTTCGAGATTCTTCCTTTTTTTCATCGAAGTTGCATAATTCGTCACCAATCAATCATGTTCGTCGCCACGCCCGGGGATTATTAACTCGGCAAAACGTTACTGAACTTGTAAAACTATCTTTCTCAATAGAAAACATGCTACGGAGTGAAAAAGTAAAAATTGTAATAATGTTTTACTGTAATATGATTCCTTTTTTTAATTACTGGATTTCTACTCATGCTTATTGCCACAATATTTAACACATTTTTATCTGCTTTATAATTAAAAGAAATATAAAGATAAAGAAATGAAATATTTTCATGCTAAGGTACTTCGGATAAAATGATGAATATTTTATTAACTTTATAAGAATTTTTTGTTACAGAACGTTATTTACAAAATGTTAATAATTTTATAGAAATTCATAAGTTCTGTGCACTTTCTTGAAGATATAAATAATAACCAAACTTATGTTAAACTATTTTCATTTACAAAAATAATGAAATTAATCAAAATTAAGGGTAAGGCAAATAGGTGCTATTTCATCAGTCACGTTGACTCTTAAAATTTATGCTATTTTCTTGCACGTACGAATGTAAACCTCAAATATTTATTAAATAGTATCAAAAAATAAAGTATTTTAATCAAATATAATTATGAATAATAATTGATTTTTTTTTTATTTTACGAACTAATTCATTTTAAGCGCTTGATTTTTTAAGCGATTTATTATTATTTTTTTATAAATGTCAAGGACAACTAGGACATCGTATATTTTGCATGCATTATTCAGTTCATATAATAACTTTGCATAAAATAAAAGCTATTTATCAATGTCAGAAACTTCCGTCAAAAATGTGGTAAAAAAGTCAACGAATGAAAAATTCTAAATAGAATTTAGTTGTTGACTTTTATCAAGTAAAAAAGAAAAAAAAAAGAGCTTTTTAAAAAAAGTTAAGCGTTGAATCAAAGAAAAATACAAAAATAAAAAGTCTTCATTCTCATCTTTTCTCTAAGATTAAGCCAGGAAGCTGAAATGTATTCACAGAGAAGACCAGACGATATTTTTATGAATAAAAAAATAAAATGAAACCAAATGAAATGAAGAAAAATATCTTCGTTTTCTTAGACTGAAACTCTTTTATTTATCTTTTTCATGAGGATTAAGATTTTAAATTTAATGCATCTTTGTTCATTTTAATTTTCACATTTTTTTTTTTTTTTTGCATGTTAAATAGTTCTTTCTTTATATTTTTGTTCATGGTTTTTAACTATATGCAAGAATTTTAAAGTTAAAAATTACAATAAACGAATTTCTGAATTTCTTACAAACTATTTGCATAACAAATTAGAAAATAATAAAATTAATTCCTTGATGGATAAAGGATGTAAAAATTACAATGAAATGTCTGAATTTCTTTCTCATAAATATAAATTTTTTTAAAAGTTTTATAATTTTGTAGAAAATTAGTAGTTTGAAAAGAGAAGTTTAAAAATTTAAAAAAATAATTTATTATTTGCAAGAACTTGCATGTGTTTTCATTTATTATTTATTATTCATAAATTAAGTATCTTTTAATTAAAAGTTTTAATTAAAAACCTTTTCTTAACTTTACTTTTATGAAAATAATTTTAGGTGTGCATGATAATGACATACAAAAAAGAATGGTATTACTGAGATTAAAATAAATTAACTCATTACTGTAAAATCACTATTTAAAAAAATGAATATGTCTGTATGCGTTTAAAAAATCATTTAAAAACTATTAACATCATTAACTTTTTATGAATATAAATATGTTATTATTTATAAATCTGGAATCAAAACCACTATTACTATTTTACGAGTCACTATTGGGAACCAAGTTGTTCATCAGATTCGCAGTGTATTGGTTATGTTTAATTTCAGTTGAATCTCTTATGAATAATTTAATATTTCTGATTCGAAACAATTTTAAATTTCACATTATGATAAATATTTAATCATTTTATTTTTATCAGTCCTATTCATTAACCATATGAGCACACCTAATGGAGATAAAATAAAATTACAAGGGTGTAACAATTTTTATAAGGCAAGCTGCATTTAAAAATGATTTGAATTAAAAAGAATTGAATCGAAAGAAAAAAGAGTTCAATATTAGTAAACAGTTTCTTTAAGCTTGTAAGGTACATTAATTATATACATATTATATTAGAAATCTTTATACTAATATTTTGAATTCGAAATTTCATGAAATAGAAAAAAAAATGGAAAGTAAAATAGAATAACATTTTAACTTTGGACAATTAAGATGGAATAGACTATTTAATACATGTATAAACAATGACAGCCATGCGATTGTCACTTCAGTAATGAAAGGTATTGTTATAAAATGTACATAAAAATATTTCTGAAAAATAGCTTAAAATTAGAGATAGTATATAGTTCCGATAATCTGATAGTATATAGTTCTGGAAGTTATATACTGAAAAGTGAGCATTTTATTCAAATTTTAACTTAATGATTTTCTAAGTAATATTAAAAATAAAAGAAGAATTCGAGGTTCATATTTTCGCCTTTCAAAGAACATTTGAGCCAAATCATTTTGTCTAAGGTGAAACGGTCTGTTCTGCAGACATATACACACACGTCCTTTTTCATTAATAGTAGAGATAGGATTTGGGCAATTTTCCTTCTCTTTCTAACTTTCTCGGAATCTAAGAATACAAAAGGTTTTTATCACAATCTTCATAAATGTGCTTTCACATTTTAATGAATCTAAAGACTGTAAAGAAGTTTAAATACTACCTGATTCTGAACAGTTACCTGATACCATTTTTATTTATTTATCTTGATAAATGGTAATTTTTATAGATATAATTTTTATAGCTAGATAATGATTATATCTATGTATAATTGGTAATTAAAATATACAAGAAATTTAATGGATGAAGTGTGATAACCACCAAACCAAAATTTAGATTTGCATCCAATTTTTGGACTAATTCACCTAAGGAAAGTATGACTGTCCATCGTTTCACATATATGTTTATTTCTTCATATGGATTATTAATAGAATAGTAACAATCCACGTTTCATCATTTTTTCAAATTTTGGCTATGTTAGAGAAAAGGTAATTCTCTAGCCATCAACGAATTAGCTACTTACAAAAGACGATTTGGAAACTTTATGTAATATAATATCTGTAAATTTTGTTACACATATTACTTTCTTTAATAATGAATTCGTGAAAAATCTAAAACGTCAAACATCCACTCACAAGTTTATCTAAATTTTATAATTTTTCCAATTCTTTAAATGCTTTCCTTTGTATGAATTATGGAAACAGAAAGCGTTTAAAATCCAAATAATTTTACATAGATATTTTGATGAATTTGTAATACTTTACAAGGTCCAAAACGGACCATTCATTATAATTTCATCTGTGTTTAAACACACACATATATATACAGAGTGTTGCCGAATTCGACCGAAAATTCAGAGGGATGATAGAAGGCATCAAGAGGAGAAAGAATCACCATACAACATGGGGTCCCAAACTTCGTTTTGGGAGTGAAAATCACAAAAATATAGGGAGTCGGAGGACTGTTGGAAACTGTAAAATATTAATTAAAAAATAACAAATGGTGTTTCAACTATGAATATTTTTTTAAGTGAAAGCGCATTCTTAAAGGTTATTTTTCATGTAAGTAACATGCTGATTTGATGAACCAGGGGGTCGTAAATTATTGAAAACGAAAATGTAGCTTAGAACCATTATCTGCAAGAATATTAAAACTTTAAGAAAAATAAAAGTTTGAAAATATAAGCAATTTTATATTCTTTAATTTGATATAAGTCTGTAATGTGAAAACTGAGGATGATTTAAGATATTCAAGAAAAACTAAAATGTTTGCCAGGAAAATCGCTGCAACATCGGTACCGATGTTTACAAAGGGTGTTGCGAATTTCGAAATGTAATTTTAGAGAAGTCATTGTAGGCATTAAGAAGATGAAAAGTTATCAAAAAACTTAGGGTCGCAGCAGACGTTTATTTTGTAAAAATCTCAAAAGCAGACATCGAAGACACAAATAGCCTGGCGAAGAGAATGGCCTTATGAATGCGAGGATTTGGGACTAGGTAGTCGATAATAAGAAGCTTTCTTGTACGTAAATTTTCCATACGTTCTAGGAATATAAAAGCAGCGAGCATTGCAGAATTGATGGTTCGAGGAGTATAAAAGCAGCTTGTATTCATTAAGGAGCCGTGCAGAATTGATAGAAGATAAGTTTCATGCGCAAACAACATGTCAGATTTCACGAATGACTTATATGCAGATATGCATTTAATTTACGGACCAGCGGAAGGTAATGGACGCCAAGCACAAAGAATATATCAAGAGCAATAACCAAGTAGGCATTGTCCACACCACCGCACCTTTGCAATTATTGATCTACGGTAAAGGGAGACAGGATTCTTCAAAATAACGAGACCAAATGCTGGGCAAGAATTAAGTGTGCGCACACCTGAAACAGAAAACCGAGTTTTGAAGCGCTTTGCCGATACCTCATCGACAAGCACGCGATCAGTTATAGCTAAATTGGGTATTTGGCACGAAATGGTGTGGAAAGTCATGCGTGCTGAAAACATGTACCCCTTCCATTTGCATAAAGTCCAACTCCTATGCGATGACGATTTTCCACGTCGGATGAAGTTCGCACGCTGGATGCTTAATGCCACACAGGAAGATGCACTCTTTCCTGCAAGAATTTTATTCTCAGATAAAGACTGCTTTACTAGAGAAGGCGTCTTCAATACGCACAATGCACATATTTGGTAGTCCGAAAATGCTCATATGACTATCTCGTAGAACGTGCAACACAAATTTAGTATTAACATCTGGGCAGGAATTCTCGGAGATCATCTATTGGAACAGTATTTCATGCCCGAACGCCTCAGTAGCGCAAAGTACCATGTTTTTTCGCATCTTGTCCGTCCTTCAGGATTTACTTCAGGGAATACCGGCCATTGCAAGCCAGAACATATGGTTAATGCATGATGGTGCATCAGCGTATTTTTCGAATTCTGTGTATAACTACCTAGATTATACATATTCTGGGAGATGGATTGGACGCGGCGGACCTGTTGATTGGCCTCCACGTTCCCCGAACCCTCAATCCCTTGGATTTCTTCTTCTGGGGCTACATGAAATTTCTACTTTATCAGACACATTTGGATACAGTGGAAGATTTCTTAGCACGGATCGTCGCCGCTGCTGGAGAAATTGCAGGCACACCTGGTATGTTTGAGCACGCCCGGTGGTCCTTTAAACGTCGGTGTCGGTTGTGTAATGACCTTCGCGGCCTCAACATAGAGCAATTTTTATAAAGGTTTCTCATCATCTCCTTTCTTATGTTAAAATGTCTGTGCTGTAAATGTATGCTGGATCTGTATTCCACCAAATAAATTTTCACCGACATGTGCGCCTTTTTATTTCTTAGGAAATTCTTATCGCCTTCTTGCCCACTATCACTCCTCAGAATTTTTCGGTAGAATTTTCAATACCTTCTGTAAACATCGGTGCGGATGTTGCAGCGATGTCTCCCAGCAAACATTTTAGTTTATGTTTAATATCTTAAATCCTCCTCAGTTTTCACACTACAGACTTATATCTAAAGAGTATAAAATTCCTTATATTTTCAAGTTTTTTTTCAAGTTTTAATATTTTTGTAGATAAGAGTTCTAAACTACTTTTTCGTTTTCATTAATTTACGACCCCCTGATTCATCAATTCGGCATTTTACTTACATGAAAAATAGCCTTCAAGAATATGCTTTCACTTTAAAAAAATTCATCGTTGAAGCACCATTTATTTTTTTATTAATTTTTTACAGTTTCCAAGAATCCACCAACTCCCTATATTTTTGTGATTTTCACCCCTTAAACGTTATTTGGGATCCTATGTTGTATGGTTATTCTTTAAACCTCTTAATGCCTACTATCACCCCTCTGAGTTTGTTTGTCGAATTCAGCAACACCCTGTATATATATATATATATATATATATATATATATACAAAATTGGAATGAGCTAAAACATGAAATTCGGTATGGGATATTTACAAGAAAAAGGAAGTGAATTTGATAACTCAAAAAAAGTGAAATTTGTGAGAAAAAGTGAAGAATTTGGTGAAAAATTTGGCATATTGCTTTATCGCCAGAATCTGAAACGTGTGATAGCATTTGAATCACATCCATCTTATAGGGAATCCTTCGTTGGTAATCTACTGTTGTGTTTGAAAACTGAGCTCAGTGAGGTTTCGGGTTTAGCAAATGTATTATCTTAATTCTACGTTTGTTGATTATTATCGAATTCTGAAACCAAATGATTGACAAGAAACATAGTTTCATAATATGTAATCATTCCACTGCACAACGAAGTTAAACACAAAATGCAACATAATGCGAAAAAATAAATAAAGTGAAGAATATTCATATATGTATAATTGTCAGTTACAAAAGTATAAAATAATCTTTAAGCTCTCTTCATTATTAAATATTAAAAATGTATAAAACGGCAAGACTAAATAAATAATACATAAAATGGGCTAATTCTTTCGCTAAGATTAAGGAACCAGTTCAAAAATAAAGGCGATTTTCTTCAAAGATTCATCATCAACTTTATTTTAGAAACCATACCACACCTCGTAGAACCACATAAGGACGTGATGTCACACCATGACATAACTCAATATAAAATACCTAAAAATGTTGTTACGATATCTTCACGATATTATCCAGTAATCAGAATATCGAAGAACATATTTTAGAAATCGAGCAATATCTTATGTTAATATAACATACATTTTACTACGTATAAAATAGTGCAGAGTATATGACATATACTGCAACCTCACATAAGTTGACTCCAGAGAAAGAAATAACCCATAATAATATGGTTTCGTAAATTATATGTCAAAGCGCGATTTATATTATGTAGCACCATTCGTTATCTTTATCAAGATACTACGCTCTTCAGCATCATTGTCTCAGAAAATAATAAAATAATAAAATCTCATTTAAGTTCCTGTCTATGAGGATTCTGAACTGAGTTCTTTTCTAAAAACTAGTATCCATTGTGACAGTCTTATTATCCTCTACCACACCAAACCTTATGAAGATTATTTAAATTTCGTGTACAAATTGTTAAAAAAAGAGTTTACCTCCGCCCCCCCCAAAAAAAATCCCCAGAATTAATTGCCATTAATTGAAAGAAAATATATTTGGTGATATACTTGGAAAAACGAGCATATATCTAGCTCGTAATGACTGATAGGGCATTTTACCATTCAAAATTATATAACTTCAGAGGGACGATACATAAATAATCATGTTAGCCACTGAAAACGCATGCCATTTCAACAACCTATTGTAGTCAATAATATTTTTGCAACATGGTTTGTTGGGAAACTCTTATATTGAGAGTCCCATTCAAAAAGTAGTCGAGCTAAATAAAAGCTGCTCAATGAGTTTAACATTAACACAAGAGAAAAAAAAGCCTCCTAACTCATCCGTTTTTTTTTTTCTCTCAGAAACTTTGGTTATTCTTACAACGAGATTGATTTCCAGTCACTCTTTATCTTGGAATATACTTTTCCAGAAACAATCAACGCTAAATGAATCAGAATCAATAAGTTCAAATACAGTTCTAGAAAGCAGTGTTATCTAAATCATTCGGTCTTCCTTGTATGTTTGTTTTTGCGGTAATTATGGATATTCATACAACGAGGTAGAATTCCGGATATTTTTTATCTTGAAGGATTTCTTTCCAGAAACAATCACAGCTAAATAAATCAGACTCAATAAGCTCAACTGCAGTACTAGATAACAGTGTATTCTAACTCATTCATTTAGTTTTTCTTGTCTTTTTTTGTAAAAGTTACGGATATTTTTACAACGAGGTAGAATTCCGGACATTTCTTATCTTGAAGAATTCCCTTCCAATAACAATCACAGCTAAATAAATCTAAATCTTAAAAATTCAGTTATTGTAAGAGTGGACTTGGTCCTCTTGGTTATTCGATTGATCATTCTACCATACTTACATTTTAATTTCAACTTCGCTCAATATTATATATGAATACAGATATCATCTTTAGATTCATACTATTACATACTATTCCATATTATATCTCCTTAGATATATTACATATAGTCATTCTCCTGAAAAACTGATTTTTGAATTCTTTATCAATCGGTTTACAAATATTAAATACAAAGTTTGATTATAACTTTATATTTAAAATATTTCTCGCTTAGAAATAATACTTGTATGCCATTTAATCATTTTAATAGATGCAGAACTTTATACAAAAGTTTTCTTTGCATCTTGTATTAATATTCGATTATTTTCCATAATTTGCCTCACAGTTAATTATATTAAATTATACCTTAAATAAAGTACTGTCTTTATCTTTAAACAAAGATTTAAATTCGATTAAACCTTTGATTCTAAGATTTATTAATATAAATACTTTTATTTCTGTTAAATGGAATAAAAATAAGAAGAAGAGGAATTAATTACAAAGGTGTTTTTCATAAAATTAAGAGATATTTTTTACTATGAGAAATTTATTTAATTTTTCACAAATATTGGCTGATTAAAATTTTTTCATCTTTGAAGATAATTATTTAATTTTCACAAATATTGGCTGATTAAAATTATTTCATCTTTGAAGATAATTGTTAATAACTATCATCAAATTTTCAATTTTCATTTTAAAACACAAATAGTTATGTAGCTTCTAATTTTCTTATTTTTAAATTAATAATTACCGCCCCCCCCTTTTAATGATATCAAACCGAAAGATTTATTTCGAAAAAATGAAAGTGCTTTATGTCAAACGTTAAGTCAAATTAAAATGAGATAGCAGAATTCATTAAATATTTCATTACTTAAAATTAAATAATTAATAATTC
>JAPMOR010001988.1:479986-499563 GCA_026543865.1 Argiope aurantia
AAAATGTTCTGTTATTTCCTGATTCCATTCCACCTTTTTTTATTTAATTAATTTTACACGAGATCTGGAAAACTGATGAATTTCGTGGCTTCTCTCGCTCTAAGTGAAGGGATAATAATCCTTAAAGCATGCAAAGTTTCTTTGAAAGATACCTAAATTTCATTATCCTAAATTCACGCATGTCAAAGACACATGCCCTATCAAAATCTCATAGAAAAAGGATCGAAGGATTACTTGTGTCACGATGTAGACTGATGTATTTCTTACTAATTATTTGTCTGTACGTAAACTATGCCTCCCGGAATAAAATAAATTGAAATCTTAAAATTTCAAAAGTGTTCTCTAATATGTTTACATAAAATAAACACAAATTCAAAACATAAAATATGTTTACACACACACACACACACACACACACACACACATATATATATATATATATATATATATATATATATATATATATATATAGTTACGGATTTTCTCCTTTTCTCCTTACCGCCGGGTAGTGATATGGTGTGAGGACACAGTCAGTAGGTGACAGCACAAAAAAACGACGTTTATTTACACGAAGACACAAAGTACACAAAGACGACGAATAAACAGACGACAAATATTTACAGCAGAGACGAACACAGCACAGCACACAGTAGCACACTATAGCAGACAGTAGCTCACAAGTAGTAATCGTCCACAGCACACGAAGTGGCCAGACAGAATCAGGCAGGAGATTGGTTCCTCGGAGCTTCGTTCTACGGTCTCTCCAACAGCTGAACTTCTCGCTGGGGATAGAAGTTTCTAGATCAATCAGGTCTATCTCGGTTCCTAATGGACGGATCGACAAAATTCTTGAAGTTCTGATCATTATTCATTTTTTCTCCAAGCAGCAAAATGGTCGCCAAGTTTGTCTCCAAGCTCTGGGACCACTGGCTCGGCATCCGGCTGCATCCCATACGGATGTCTGTAAAACGGTCTATATATATATATATATATATATATTCAACCGGCTGGAACGTAGGAAGTTGCTTTCCGAAAACTGCCTTAAACCCGGCTGGAACGTAGGAAGTTGCTTTCCGCAAATTGCTTTAAACCCGGCTCCGAAGTAGAAAGTCGTCAATGCTTTCCCCCATAAATGCAATAAACGAGGTGGGTCATCTGCTTGTTAAGGTCATTTTGTAGTTTTCGCTGACAGTTAGAATTTAGGTGGTCCCTCCAATTAGGGGAATGAACTCCCGAGAAGGGGAAATAACGTTTCTCGTAATAATTCGTGATTGCAGGATCGATTGGTGATATGAACTGTATACTTCATTTTTGATTTGAATATTTCATTATTTCACCACAAATTTAATATCCAAATGAAAACTATTATACTTATTAAAGGTAGGGAATCCCTCATATTTACATGTCATAATCAAGTATAATAGTTAATGATTGTGATTAGTTCTCAAAAACAAGTTTGATTTTTCTGTACTTGGTTGATAAAATATTAAAAAAGTACGTGTGAACTTTTACTAATACTTTTATTAAAATGCAGTAAAATATTTAAAAAAATCCTTATATAGAGTTTTTAAATTTATTTTCATCCCGGTTATTAACCGAGACAAATATTTATTTACAAATGTAATTTGAATTATTGCTTAAGCTTTGTATATAGATTTTGGCCAAGCATTTAATACGTAATAAAAGGCAAATTTGAAAATTTTTGGATATCTAATTATTTATTTTTTACTGTTTAGTGTAAGTTTTTAATAAAAGCGTTTTTAATTATTTTTATAGACGTTTTTATTTAAAATATCTTGATAAATGTAATTACTTTTATACTTTTTTACAGCTTAATATTATTTTTATTTCACTTTTTAAATACAAGCGTTGTTTACTGCTTTTTGCAAATCATATTTGGGGGGGGAGGCTCAGGTAGGGAAAAAAAACCGCTTCTTTTATAAATATAAAAAAATAATTTTTAGAAATTATATCTTTAAAATATATAATTATATTATAAATATATATATTTAAAATCTCTATAAAAAATCAAAGCACATTCAAATGGAGGAAATTTTGTGTCTTGTGAAGGGCTGCGAAAAGCGTAAATGAAGAAAATTACTTAGTAATAATAAGGACTATTAAAAAAAGTTTAGCATATGAAAGAAAGAAAATATATTTAATAAATGGAAAACATTTATTCATATTCAACAAAATTCGATGATGAGTATGATATTGCTTTGAAGAATAGAATTAATAAATGTATCTGTGCAATTATAATTATTGCTTTGCATTAAAACAGTATTAGCTATTAAATGAAATTAAATAAATGCATTAAAGGCTGATAAGATTTCTAACTGTTTGAACATATCACAAGGCTGTGGATTCAGAACTTTTTTATCTATGGATTTCGGTTCCTTTCAATTGTTAGTATTCGGTAAGAAAGTCCATGTGTTTCTCTATGTGAAAATAGTTTTTCGGCTTTTCCGCATTGTTAATAGAAGTTTTACGATCAAATCAAGCAGTAAAATGTCGGTAGGTTTAGTGCTTAAAGTTGCCCAAGTTACGTTACAAAGATAAGCGTTATATCTGGTGACAACAGCTTATTCAAGAAAAATTAGTGTCTCAAAATGGGTTATATAGAACATGCGCCAGGCAGATTGTACAATAGAAGTACTTTTAATACGAATCTTGCATTGAAAGGGAGGATATTTTCCTTTGCTAGGCATTCATCAAGACACAAATGAATTCTTGAAAAATGTTCTGAGTAGTTCTTTTAATCTTTACCATTCTTGAAATTTATGAGTTTTTGATTCAAAAGATAATCCATCACTCCTGAAAGCGCTGTTCTTTTTATAAAATTAACGTGGGTATTATGGCAATAATCTATGAAAAAAGTTTTTAAGCTTAGCTCTTTAATCAGTTTTAGATTTTATGTCAAACAAAGTGTGTGCTCTTCTATTTTTGATTTTCATATCTATTAAATTAAAGTGTGTGTTTTTTTGTTTTTTTTTTCATATAACATTTAAAGACGTACTTCTTAATATAATTAATAATAATTCATGACTAAAAAGTAAAATAAAAAATTCTATTTCTCTGTTCACTAATACAATGCAAGTGGGTTTTCTTACTAAGTTTGTTTATATTCTGGTTGAAATTCGGCTATTGATCAGATACTACTGAAGATTGTTTCCAATAGAAAAATTGCATCCTTTAGGAAATTTATTTCTAATGCACCTCCTAAGGTCAATCCTAATAGCAGTTTTCAAAAATGAGCTAAAAAATTTTCATCAATGCTTAATTCTGCACTTGAAGTTTATCTAAAGGATAACAAAATTTTTAACAAAAGCCTACCACTGAAACATACTCAACATTAAATAATAAATTGGATTATATCTTGATATTAAGAATGGAAAAAAAATTAGGTTGAAATGATAGAAGTAACAAGGAAGGCAATTTAATTTCACTTCCATAATGAAATATATTGATGTGAAATATACTTAAATTCGATAAATTAATATGCAAATGTTAAATTAATTATTCCTTTGAATATGTTTTCTTATTTTAGTATTAAAATTAACTTTAAAAATTTATTATTTCAACTTATTATTTTAATTATTTCAAAATAAGATAATAAGTCAAAAATAGTCAAATTAATAATATTTTCATCAACATCTTATCAATAAAATATTCATCTACTATATATTGACAAAATATTGTTTTATTATTTTCAGAACTAAAAAAATGGGGAATGAAAAACAAAAATCTGAAAACAAACGAAAAAAATCACACAAATTTTCATTTAAAAATTTTCAATAACAGGTTATATTTTCCGAAATGAATGTAGTATTTTTAAATTATTAATAATAAATTTGTTATAATTTATTTTAATCAGAGAACTATATACTCATTCATTGTAAATAATGCTATTTTCATTTCGAATATGTGAGTAAAATGCTTACAACTAAAAATTAGAAAAAACTGAAGTAAAATTCACTGAATGTCAGTAAAAAGAATGTATTATATTCGTAATGCAATTTGATGAATGATAATTCCTTTAAATAATTTATTAAACAAATTTTTCTATTACTTATAAAAATTTATGAAATCATATTGCAGATTTTTTTTTAAAAATTTTGTTTTTGAACAAATTCTATTTTCTGCAAACATTGTAGATTGAAAGAGAAGTTCTCAGTTCTCAGAGCGAAAACCAAATTCTTAGTTGCAATTAACGAGTTGCATAGCACTTTGAATGGAATGGTTGTTTAAATTAGTACTAGTTTTAAGTATGAGTTGAAATTAAAAAATAATCTGGTGATAAGAAACATCAAAATTAAGTTGGGTACTAAAGCTTCAATTTAAGTTTCACTGAGCCGGTTACTCCTTCAAAATAATTGATCGTCAAAGGAGGTTAGTACTGAAGTATAAATAGTAAAATTAAACAATTCTTTAAAATGAGCTACATTAATTTAAAAAAAGAAACTGACATATTGATAGTCCTAAAAATTTAACATGTTCTAAACGATACTGTCTGTCATTTTTTGCTCTTGCATTTTCCTTAAAAATCCATTTCCTTGCATCTGGAACTCAATGAGGTTTTATTTTTTTAATCTCATTTAAAATTTATTTTTAAGAGATATACTCATTGAAATTTTGAAGTAATATTGGCTTCTAATGAACAAAAATTTATTTTTAAATACCTATAATAACTCAAAACATAATATATGCACACATTTTTATTTTAATGTTTAATAAAAGTTATTTCTTATAAGTTTTATGCAAGAACAAATCACTTAAAATACTTCAAATCTAAAAGAAACATCGTTTTAAGAAAAAAAAATCTTTAAAAATATACTTACATCTTTGCTGAATATATTAAATTCTCTTTTATCTAATGATACACAATATCCTACTATTTATTCTTATATAAGCATATATCTTGGTCGTGAAACGTTTAAAAGGAAACCTCGGGCTTTTTTACTTATTTTTTTTAAATATCAAAACCAAAATTCCACTTTAAAATATTTTGTTTAGAGAACTATGAATATCTAATCAAGAATAATTGATTTATTTAAAATTAATAAAACAAACACTTATAGCAAACCAGAGGCAACATCTCCTAGTAATGAAATACAAATTAAAAATAAAAAAAACAAAGAAGAAACAAACTAAAGAAAGTGATGTGATGTTATTTTTATTGTGTGAAAATTGATTTTTTTAAATACTGATTTTATTAAATTTATTTCACCTATGCTGTTAGGAAATTTATTATTTTATTTCTATATAGTAAATGTGAATGATGTTTTAAACGCTCTATTGGTGTGTGTTTTTTTCAATTTGCAACGTAAAATATTTTTGTTATAAAAAACTACTTGAATATATTTTATGCTGGTCATCAGGTTTTAGCTCGCAGATAATCACCCTTCTCATAAAGAGTACAAGTTACAATTAAGTTAAACATATCTATTTTGCATACCTATATTATTCACTACCCGCCCTCTACGATCACCTGTCCAGCCATCATCTGAATATTTAAAATAGTTTTTTTTAAATCCAAAGAGTCACCCCGATCCAACATTCAACCGATTTTACTAATTTTTATTTCATATCATATTCTATAATGAAAATCGAATGAATTTCATATCAGATCAATAGGTCCCTTCTCTAACCGCAATCCATTCCCGTGAAGCATTTCATAATATCCCTTCTCTGCATATTTTCTATGGTAACAAGCTCTGACAGATTTCGTCTGTTGTAACCATTAAATAAAATATTTAATGTACGGTTTTTGCCCATTTTAATATATCTAGGAG
This sequence comes from Argiope aurantia, assembly GCA_026543865.1. Lineage (NCBI taxonomy): Eukaryota > Metazoa > Arthropoda > Arachnida > Araneae > Araneidae > Argiope > Argiope aurantia. Next base: position 485,779 of record JAPMOR010001988.1, read on the forward strand.
TCATGAGCTTAATATGAATTTATTTTTAACGAAAACGGTTAAATGATTATGACTGGCGAATTCTGTCGCATGATTTTTATTAAAAGAATGCATTGCATAGTTTTTTTAAATTTGTCTTACATATGGAATGGGAATGATATCAAGCAACCCTTGATATCTAAGAGTCATTAGCAAAATTAAAAAAAAATAAAATTATCGAAATCATACTACTGGTTGGACTTCGGCTACTGGTTTTCAAATATATAGATGATTCACTCAACAAAATATTTTAAATCTGAAACTGAGACGAAAAAAATGTATAGAGTATTAGAGTATTATCTTATTGTCTGTAGATTTAGTTGGTTCATTAAATAAATAAAACCGTTTGATGTTAAATCCTATAAGAAGATTTAAGCGATTTATGTTATCTTATAAATAATTGATAATATAGATCTTTGCTGTTATCTCGTACGTTCATTAGTCCTTTGCAATCTGTTAAGCAGTTATCCATTATCCTTTTGCAAAATGTGCAGAAGGCTCAAAATATAATTGAAGAATAATTAAATTAGGAGAATAGCCTAAATTTGATGAATTAGCTAGTTAACAGGAAGTTAACTAGACAGACTATATTGATATAATAACATTATCATCAGAACAAAAACTGTATTTTTTAAATGTTTTTTAACATCCAATTTCGCTTTGTTCAGAGTTTACACAAAATGTTGTGAAATAAGAAAATTCGTATTAACATTGGAAACAAGTGAAAATATGAACATAATGTTCATTCCATAATTATAAATCACAGAGTAGAAATACAAGATTATATATTTGTAAAATCAATGAAAAAGTTTAAATCTTATTGCAATAATGAAAATGTTTTCAGGAAATTATGCATGAAAATATTTTTTACTATTTATGGTCAAAATTAAACAATTAATAATTAAAGAAGTGTCAATGGTTATATAATTTTTTTGAATTCTAAATTGGTCTAAAAATTATTCTTAATATATGTTAATATTTTAGGAAGTTAACTTTAAAAATCAATTCCACCTTATTTTAATTAAATAAAAATTCTTATTTAAACTTGAAAAAAAAATCCTTTTTAATAATCTTATGTATTTCTGAAGTATTTACATTTATTATACGTATTTTATTATACATTTATTATACGTATTTTAATTATATATAATATAATAATAATCTATATAATATAATTATATAAAATATAATATATTATAAGTGTGTATGTATTATAATTTTATGTATTATTTTTACTTGTTAAACTAAATTTCAAAATTCTAGTCATAATACACTGCCCTATACAGAGACAAAAGACAGATATGATCTCATTATGTCTAGTAAAGACAGGTAAAAAAAATAAAAGAAATATGTAAATAAATTATATACGTCTTGGAGATCATTCATTTATTAGAAGTTTCGAAATATAAAGAATAGTTAAGTTAAAAAAACGAACTTGTGTCATGCTTTAAATTATTTCGAACTTTATATCAGTTTAAATATATACATATGTCACATAAAAACTTGAAATTTGTTCCAACTAAAAATTTATCTCTGTCTGGATACTTTCACTTATTTTCATTTATTTTTTGAAGTAAAAATATAATTTTATATCCTTTAGTTCCAGACATTTATTCTTTCTCTTCTGGACACCAATGATTAAACGGAAGTTTACGGTTAAAATGATTGATGGAGTTTGTCGGGAAAATGTATTAAAGTGTTAACGTTTTATAATATTTTTTTTTTATTTATTTTGATATTTTGTAATTTTCACGCTGGTGATGTTGATAAGAAATGTTTAAAATATATACAAAAGTTTTAACTTTTGAGAATAAAAAATTTAATCAAATAAAGTATTTAAAATGTCGTTACTTTTATATACGAATAACTGTAAGAAAAGTATGATATTTGTCAAAAAAATTCAGCCTCTAGAATTTGATGGACGTTGTTTTGCAAAACGCATATTGTTGAGAAACGAGGTTAAATAAACGTAATGGATAATATAAAAGCTTTATCTTATAGAAATTAAAAATTTAATAGAATAAATTAGTTAAAACGTAGTTACTTGATTTTATACAAATTGCATTAAAAATTATTATTATTGTCAATAAATTCAAACTATAAAATTTTATGAACGTTTTTTTTAAATTATTATTTTATTTTGTTCAGTAACGTGATAAAATAAGCATAATAAATAAACGTATGAAAAGTAAACGTAAATTTAATATCCCAAATAAAGATAAATATATATAAAGTTCATGACAACTGCAATGATTTAGATTTCCACAAAATTTAGACTGACATTTGTCTGAGTGTAGTTTGTTTATCTCTTATTACAAATTAACATAATAATTAAACAATATGAGTGATCTCCCCGAAAGTTTCTTACATACTTTCTAATAAATCTGACATGCCAGGAAACGCCTTACATGGCATTGGCTTACAATAGATACGAAATATTAACTCTTGGCTTGAATTTAGCATTTTTACTAAATCTATCGTGTCATTTTTGGCGATTATTCCCTGACATGCGTTAATAGTATCCGAAAATCAAATTTATGCTTTAGACACGTTTTTCACAACCGACTGAAACAAAAATTTAACAGAAAACTGTATTTGTAATCACAGAACCCCACACTAAATTTGATTTATTTAAATCATTGCGTTCTTGAATTATAGCGTTTACATGTTTCTGAAAGCACAGACCGACATATAGGCAACCCGCTTTTGGCTTATCTTAAGGTTTGGCAGGCGTCTACACAATAGATGTTAAATCTGGGTACCGACGCTTATTTATATATCTCTCTTCATTTTTTTAGTCATCGTATTAACTTGTATTCGAATATCCAGACAGACGGACTTCCTCTGAACAGATTTTACTTAAAATTTGATAGAAATCTACACATATGGTGAAAAGACCGTATATCGAATTTAAACCGTTTAGCTCAAAGCGTTTCTGAGTTATTTTTGTCAGAGAGAGATACAGACGGACACTTTCCAAAAATGTGCTTTCAAACTCCAATGTGTAAAAATTTCGAGTTCGCATTTTTTGACGATGGCTATATTATCTCTATACTAAATATACGACAATGTAAAATGTATAATGAGGAAAATCTCTGAAATTTGGTATTTTTTTAGCTAGAAACGTTTGTTTTAATCAAATGTTGAACTTAATCTGCCTGTAAATTTGACTGTTTATCCCTTGATTATATGAGCCCGATAACTAGGAAATGATTTAAATTTTTATATGAAATTTATAAAATAATTCTAGATTTATATCAAATTTAGGTTACAATCGGTCCTCTATGAGGCATTCAAGGAAGTTTTGAACGTTTATATAATAGTTTTTATTCAATAATAGATCTAAATACAAAGCATACCAAGATAGATATATGTATAGAAAGCCAAAAATAGTTTCTCCGAAGCTTTATCGTCTCTTATAAACGTGTTTGTGTATTATTAATCGCATGCCATTGGTGAACGATAATTACGACGGAAATAATTAGTGTCCGAGTTTGATGAATAATCACTGAGATGCGATTAATACGCAAGTGGCAGAAAACCGAATATGTATTACAGACGCTGTTTTACTGATCGACTGAAATAAAATTTTATACGGAAATATAATTATATTCACATACTAAGTTATTGCACTTTTGAGTATCGTGTTTATATGGTTAAAAATGTATAGACCAAAAGATGTCAAACCTTTGATAGAGGTGATTGAAAGTTTGATAAAAGTTAACACTTTACATGCAAAAACTTTATATTTTACATGGAAACAAATTACGTTTTCCTTTTTTTTTATCACATTTATGCGCATACAAAAGAACAGACCAACAGACTATCATCTCCTTGTCAGATTTAGTTTCTTATTTATTTCATATCTAGATTTTCGATATTAAGTCTGTGCGCCAAATTTCAATCATTTAGCTCTTTTCGTTTTGTAGTTATCGTAATTGCGTGTATTGGTACAATCAAAACGATAGATTTCTTCTAAATGGATTATGATCAAAATTTGGCAGAAATCTAAAAAGTGCAAAAACTATATACGAAATTTCATGTGCCTATCTCAAATCATTTTCATTTATCGCATTCACAGACAGATATAATTCCAAACATGCATGTTTTCCATCTAAAAGGAGGACATTCACTAAAAAATTTGTGTGTGGATTTTGTGACTATAAAAATATTTTCGCTTTGTATACATCATATATCACAAAATAAAAATTGATAAATTGAATAAAAAAATATTAAAACAATAAAAATGAAAAAAAAAATTACTTAAACCTAGACATCAAAATACAAAATACAGATTACGGCAGATAAACGAATTACAACATATAAATAACTGCATTATTTGGGCTGCCGGAAAGCTGATAAATAAATTAAATTATTCATTGTGGTATCTACAAAAATCATACCTTTATTACATATATAGAAAGCAAGAATTCACCATTAAACATTACCAAAGAAATCATAAAACCAACACATGCTGTGAAAAGAAAATACATGCAAATTGTAAAATCAAAATAAGTTTTACTCCATTAAAGAATTTTTCCATTTTTAGTCATCAATAAAAGTATTCAACTGAAAGCCTCCCACACAATTTCCCATTAAAAATCACGTCTTCAAATTGATTTAATATAAAAATAATTTTATTTTATAGTACCTAAAATTAAGTATGATTAGATAACCATAAGTGCAGTTTGAACGCAGGGATTAGAAAAGAATGCCAAACAAATATCAAAGTATATTTCTATTATTTAAATGTAGAGGAACCGTAAGTGTATATGTTTATAATTGTTCGTGTACTTTAATAAACAATAAAATTTTAGTCTCAAACCCATAATTATTAACTAAATATAAATGGAGGTGTCTATCTCGAATAAAAATAATACCGAAGTGTTCGACTATACCATATTCCAAACACAGCAATATCAATCTTACCAATTTAAAGATGTGTAGGAATACTGTCATAAAATAAGAGCTATTAAGTTATTGGTCAATATTTATTACATTTTCTATAGATAATTTTTCGATTATCTCCTTCTCTAAAATACCTTTACATTTATCCGATCCTCAATATATATTTAAATACGTGTCCTTAAAATCCCTTTCAGAGTTAGTAGCAAATTCCCTTTCATTGCACTAATAAATTCGAAACGGGAACTATTAGGAAACAGCTATAACCGTGAAGAAAGTATACATTTCTCGTCACCTTATATGGCGAATGCAGAATGTTTAGAGCCTATTTGTTGAATTTAGTTAGAAATTCGCGAATATTGTGAGTATTACAGAAATGTTTACTACTGTCATGTAAAACCAATAATTTATATCTCTACATTTTAGGCTGTATTTAATAATATTTCAAAATGTTAAAGATAAGCGCTACATATTAATCGACATGTTGAAGATCAGATGAAATGTGTTGTCTATCAAAGTGAAATCTATCCATCTCAGTTTCTCTACATGTTTTAAACATTTTTTACTATTTAAAGACGTTTTTAATGAAAACAAATTTAAAGGTTTTCAAATATTTCAAAAAATTTTGTAGCGGAAATAAATTTAAATGAAAATTGCTAACCCATTTGTTTTGAAAGCTTTGGAATAAACGGTATTCTTATCTCATTCAAAACAAATTTATTTTCAGCAAACGATAATATAAAATAAAGTAATAAACTAACAAATATTTGTATAAGTAGCGAAAATATTTCATAAATTATTGCAAACGATTTTTAGTGTTTATGCATTTCAAATATAGAACATTATCGATATTTACAATCACAGTAATTAGATTTATGGGAAACATTATTCTACGAATGAAAAAATAAATTAAGTACATTTCTGCCAATTTGATAACAAGGTATATTTTTCTGATTTGCAAAATTAATCACTTTCACAGCTACTATATTTTAAAACTAGCCGCCTTTGGCGACCAGCCGGTTCGCCAATATTACCGCTCACTACAATTTTCAATTAAATATTTTAAGTAACTGCTCTCTTCTCAAACAAAACATTTTTAATCTTCCAATTTTGATAGTCATACCCAACTTATACTGTTGTTTAGATCATTTCGTTCAATTTACTATATATATTTTGCTAATTTGTTGTCATTTCCGGCAAAACTTCAACTTTAATTTTAAGTGGAAATGATGAAATTGCAATTAATATAAAGATATTTTTTAACAAAACCAAGCGTTTTATTTTATTTATCATCTTTATTGTTATTTATTATTATTATTATTGAATATGAGTATTGCAAACAGAATCGCTCGGTATTTAAGTCTTATGTTAACTACAAACTATTTTTTATAGGTTATGTAATATCTCAAACAATAATTGAACAAAAATTTCTGAGATTCAGTATAAAATTCAGTTTTTAGTTTTGCTTTCAAAAGGATTGAAATGAAATCAATAATAATATTTTGTTCCTGCTTATAAATATATTTCAAAAATTATGAAGTCTAAATTTAATGCAGTAAGGTATCATATTTTGATAAATATTCTGGACACACCAAATTTTAAATAAATGAATGAATGTTTCTATTTTCCACGATCAACTAAGACTTATTTATGAAGTTTCGAATGTTAAAAGTCTAGAAAAACTCAACATTTTCATAATCTTAGGCCAATTATTCTTAGAAACCTGCGCGCTGATTGGCGTATTTTTTTTGAAACGATCGATGGAAAATCTAAAATTATCCTTTTTTTTTATTGAATAGTGATATTCAAATTTTCATAAATCAGTCAGTTTAAGTGATTGATTTAGTTGAATGGAAATTAACTCTTTTTATTTAAAATATTAGTGTTTCAAGAGCATTTTGTTATTCGTGATTTCGACAGCAGAAGCTTTATGTAAAATCAAAAATTCGTTATTTATTAGAGCATTTATTGAATTACGTTACATAAAATATAATCATTTTTCTATTTAAACCATTTTAGTAAATCTGTTGTGTTCGTGCGTCAACAAAAATAGAATGCAGACAAACTTATTATGAAACTAAATCTTATTACATTATAGATAATATTATCAAATTTACATCAACTTATTTTCATTCAAAATTCTAGCATCGTTTTTAAACAACAAATTAAAAGTTCCAAAAATATCACTGTTGCCAATCTGAATTTCACAACTATTTACAAAATATAATTTATAATTATTAAAATAATCGTTTGCTACTTTTAAATAAATTATTTACGATTTATGTCGCAACAGATCTTTGTCTTACTAAAGGTTTACAAATTAGCTGTGTGGCCCTGATTTGAATGGATATCTTGTTCATATTAAACAAAACTTGCCTTAAAATAAAACTTATTTATTGGATTACTAATATAGAGAGTGTAAAAGATCATAAAATAATTTTTCTTGAATTTATTTTTTAGAAAAAATAATATTTCATATTTGTTTCATTTCCTACAGACACGTGACGAAAATTATATTTTTGCAGATTTCATTTCCAAAAAGATTTAATTTATTTTCAGTTAGAGCTTTAATCAATGTAATGGCAACACTTTGAAAAAAGCTATTTTTTTCTCCTGAATGCGAAACGTGCTTAATCCTCATTTTTATTTTTGACGAAAAAAATTATTGAAAAACATAGTTAAAATATTTATTTAAAAATTCATTAAAAATAGAAATTTAATTTTAAGATTAAAACAGTAGTATCATTTAAAAGATAAATTTTTTATCTTTAACTTCATATAAAAATATTTTTTGTGCGGTAATATTTTCGGCAGTTATAGCAGAAACACGTCAAAATTTCGCTTAATTTTTAAATAAATAAAATTCTAATTAAAAATTCGAAAAAATAACCCCCAGGTGCACATTCCCGGCCTCCAAGGTATACACGTGCCAAATTTGGTAGCTGTAGGTTGAATGGTCTGGCCTGTAGAGCGCCAACACACACACACACACATTGAGCTTTATTATAAGTATAGATATAGATATAGATAAATTAAAACATTGACTCATCTTATGAAACGTAGATTGCGGATTTGACTGTCCGTGTATGTGTGAATATAATAATTTAATTCATAAGATTTATAAAGAGTATTTTTATTCATAGTATTTGATTTTGAAACCTGATTTTCGTTATTAAAATGAGCGTTAAAATGAGCGTTTCGTTATTAAAATGAGCGTTTCGTTATTAAAATATCTATTAAAATTTAATATTTATTAGGTCAATGGAAAGAAGTATTAAATACAAATTCAGTTCTCTTCAAAATATTACGAGGATTGACACGTAACATACCAAATTAAGTTTGTATTGATCTTACATAAATGCACGTTTCGGGTAGGTTACTTTTAAGATATTTTCATTTTATTTATTACTAGCCGCCTTTGGCGACCAGCCGGTTCGCCAGTATTACCGCTCACTACAATTTTCAATTAAATATTTTAAGTAACTGGTCTCTTAATAGATTCTCAAACAAAACATTTTTAATCTTCAAATTTTGATAGTCATAACAAACTTATACTGTTGTTTAGATCGTTACGTTCAATTTACTATATATATTTTGCTAATTTGTTGTCATTTCAGGTAAAACTTCAACTTTAATTTAAAGTGGAAATGATGAAATTGCAATTAATATATAGATATTTTTAAATAAAAACCAAGCGTTTTATTTTATTTATCATCTTTATTGTTATTTATTTATTATTATTATTACTGAATATGAGTATTGCAAACAGAATCGCTCGGTATTTAAGTCTTATGTGAACTACAAAATATTTTTCATAATTTATGTAATATCTAAAACAATAATTCCACAAAAATTTCTCAGATTCAGCATGAAATTCAGTTTTTAGTTTTGCTTTCAAAAGGATTGAAATGAAATCAATAATAATATTTTGTTCCGGCCTATAAATATATTTCAAAAATTATGAAGTTTAAATTTAATGCAGTAAGGTATCATATTCTGAGAAATATTCTGGACACACCAAACATTAAATAAATAAATGAATGAATGTTTCTGTTTTCCACGATCAACTAATACTAATTTATGAAGTTTTGAATGTAAAAAATTTAGAAAAACGCAACATTTTCATAATCTTAGGCCAATTAATCTTGAGAAACCTGCGCGCTGGTTGGCGTATTTTCTTTGAAACGATCGATGGAAAATCTAAAATTATCCTTTTTTTATTGAATAGTGATATTCAAATTTTCATAAATCAGTCAGTTTAAGTGATTGATTTAGTTGATTGGAAATTAACTCTTTTTATTTAAAATATCAGTGTTTCCAGAACATTTTGTTATTCGTGATTTCCACAGCAGAAGCTTAATGTAAAATCAAAAATTCGTTATTTATTACAGCATTTATTAAATCAAGTTACATAAAATATAATCATTAGACCATTTAGACCATTTTAGCAGATCTGTGACTTACTATTTACAAATCAGCTGTGAGGCCCTGATTTGAATGGAAATCCTGTTCATATTAAACAAATCTTGCCTTAAATTAAAACTGATTTATTGGATTAATAATATAGAGAGTGTAAAAGATCATAAAATAATTTTTCTTGAATTTATTTTTTAGAAAAAATAATATTTCATATATGTTTCCTTTAATAATGACACGTGCCGAAAATTATATTTTCGCAGATTTTATTTCCAAAAAGATTTAATTTATTTTTAGTTGGAGCTTTAATCAATGTGACGGCAACACTTTGAAAAAAGCTAATTTTTTCCCCATGAATACGAAACGTGCTCGAGCAGCTTAAATTTTATTTTTATTTTTACGAAAAAAAATGTTGACAAATATATTTAAAATATTTATTTCAAAATTCATTAAAAATAGAAATTTAATTTTAAGGTTAAAACATTAGTATCATTTAAAAGATAAAATTTTGATCTTTAACTTCATGTAAAATTCTTTTTTGTGCGCTAATATTTTCGGAAGTTATAGCAGAAACAAACCAAAATTTCGCTTAATTTTTAAATAAATAAAATTCTAATTAAAAATGCGAAAAAAAAACCGCCAGGTGCACATTCCGGCCTCCAAGGTATAAACGTGCCAAATTTGGTAGCTGTAGGTTGAATGGTATGGCCTGTAGAGCGCCAACACACACACACACACACACACACACACACACACATTGAGCTTTATTATAAGTACTATATAGAACAAAAACATCAAAAGTAAACATAACATTTCAATAGTTGCCAAAAACAAAAAATGCAATTAATAAGCAGACGATATTTAAAAAAGTACAGATATTTAGACTGGAAAATGAAATTATCTGAAATTAACCGCACGCGCAGACGATATTTACAAAACTAAAAATATTCAAACCTGAAAAGGAAAATATATGAGTTATTTCATCAATAAATGCCATAAGTTTGTTTATATCTTTATTATTTTATGAGTCATTAAACATCAAAATGGGTCCGGGACTAAATAAACACCCTGTATAGAGAGTGTAAAAGGTCATAAAATAATTTTTCTTGAATTCATTTTTTAGAAAAAATAATATTTCATATATGTTTTCTTTCCTACAAACACGTGCCGAAAATTATATTTTTGTAGATTTCATTTCCAAAAAGATTTAATTTATTTTTAATTGGAGCTTTAATCATTGTGATTGCAATACTTTGAAAAAAGCTAATTTTTTCCCATGAATGCGAAACGTGCTTAATCTTAATTTTTATTTTTAACGAAAAAAATTATTGAAAAACATAGTTAAAATATTTATTTAAAAATTCATTAAAAATAGAAATATAATTTTAAGGTTAACACATTGGTATCATTTAAAAGATAAAATTTTGACCTTTTAACTTCATGTAAAAATCTTTTTTGTGTGGTAATATTTTCGGAAGTTATAGCAGAAACACGTCAAAATTTCGCTTAATGTTTAAATAAATAAAATTCTAGTTAAAAATTCGAAAAAATAACCCCCAGGTGCACATTCCCGGCCTCCAAGGTATACACGTGCCAAATTTGGTAGCTGTAGGTTGAATGGTCTGGCCTGTAGAGCGCCAACACACGCACACACTTTGAGTTTTATTATAAGTATAGATTTTTCTTATTTATTATTTTTTCTTTATTTAATTTTACCTTGATGATTTAAGATATTTTTTAGCGCAATGAATTTGAAATTTCATTATAATAAAGATTGTTGCCATATTTGCATCTCGTAAAAGATACGTGTGCCATCTTGATATCATGGATATTTTTACATCGTTTTACTTAGAAATCATGAGATTGAAATGGATGATGTCACTATTGTCATTTAAAAAATAACCCATTAATTCGCAACTGAATTTAAAACCAGGATTTCATTTTATACTGAAAACATTAAATTTAATATAATTGTGAAAATTTAAATTCAGAAAATTTTTTTTTGTTTTAATTTTCTTTCAAGAAACAATTTTGAAAAAATTTGTACCAAGTAATTTTCAAAACTAATTTTTACAGATATGGATATACAGTGGCTCAAAAAATTGAGAGTACATCTTACTTTTACTTGATAAATCAGAGTTTCAATATAAATAACACATTACCGGGAAGCGCAAACATGTTTTTATTTTTACACATAACAATTGGTTTAATTTAGAGTAAAAATAAAGAAAAATCAACCAAAAACTTCTAAATTGAAAAGTTGCAGAAGCATTTTAAATAAACATATGCAGAATTTTGCGTCAAAAATTGAGAATATACCAATGAAATAATTGCAATATCACGCATAAAAACAAAGTGTCACTATTAAGTTTCATGTCTTTTGGCTCTTATGATGGCCTCTAAAGGCTCTTATAATGGCCTCTAAAGGCTTTTATAATGGCCTCGATCAATTTTTGGTGGTATATAAAGTTATTTTACACCATTCTTCTTGCAAACTTGTTTTAAATGGGTTTTGTTTCCAATTTTGTATTTTTGAACCACTTTTTCGAGTATGGCCGACGAATATTCAATGGCATTGATGTTGGGGTACAGTGGTAGTGTATGTAACTGCTGTTTACAATGAAAAGACACTATATTTTGATGTTACGTGCATTTTGTTTGGGGTCGTTTCCCGCTGGAAAATGGAATTTCCATCTAATCCCAATATTTTAACACTTTCCTTTAGATTGCTGCTACCATATGGTTCATCCAACTTGTTGCATAAACTTTTCAAATCATAGGTAGAAGTGTAAGTGCTGAAACTGTGCGAAATGCCATTAGACAAGCTGAATATAAAAATCGCATTGTTAGAGAGAAATCGTTCATCAGCTTTCAAATTCTGAAAAAGCATTTGAAGTTTGCAAATACTGATCAATTGAAGATCAATAACCTTTGGAAGAAAGCTATATTTAGTAATGAAAGAAAATTCAACACTTCTGGCAGTGACAGCCATCGTAAACTATGGAGAAAGCCTAATATTGCTTTGGATTAAAAAAATGTACGTCCTCCAGTTAAACATGATGGTGACTCCGTCATGATTTGAGGTTGCATGGCTTCATCCGGGGTAGGAAATTTAATTTTTATAGATGGCATTATAAACAATATGGTTTAGGTGGATATACTTCGCGGCAATCTAAAGGAAAGTGCCAAAAATTTGGGTTTAGATGGAGATTTCATTTTGTAATATATTATTATATTTACTTTTATATTGCAATCAGCAGTTACACACCACCACCACAGTACCCAGGCATCAATGCCATTAAATATCTCTGGGCCACACTCGAAGCAGTGGTCCAAAAACACAAAATTAGAAACAAACCCATTTAAAACAAGTGGTGCAAGAAGAATGGGGTAAAATATTTGGTTATGTGTAAAACTAAAAATTGATCGAATCGGTACCACGACGTTTAGAGGCCATTATAAAAGCCAAAAGACATGCAACGTAATACTGACAATTTCTTTCTATGCGTGATATTACAAGAATTTCATTGGTGTATTCTCAATTTTTTGAGGCAAAATTCTGCGTATGATTATTTAAAATGCATCTAAGACTTTTCAAATTAGAAGTTTTTCGTCGATTTTTCTTTAATTTTACTCTAAATTAAACCCTTTGTTATGTGTAAAAATAAAAACATGTTTGCACTTCCCGGTAATGTGTTATTTATATTGAAAGTCGGATTTATCAAGTAAAAGTAAGGTGTACTCTCAATTTTTTGAGCCACTATATATATATATATATATATATATATATATATATATATATATATATTGTTACAAACCTGCTATTCGGCTTCCCAGCATAGTTTGTTCTATCAGCAGAAAGAAAGTTTTACAGTCATCTGAATGGGACAGAGTCCATTAGGCGCGTCGGAGGTCCCAGAGGTTGGCGTCCATTTGGCGACTTGGCAACCTTGGCGCCAAAATAGATTATACCCGAAACTTTGAGAATTTTCCTGATCCGTCCAGTAGGAACCGAGATACACCTCGAACGTTCCTGAATGGTTGAGAGGCTTCTAGTCCCGCCTCCCGAGACCTATAAAAGGAAGCAGCCGCAGCTGCCAAAGGAAGGTCGACGACAGGGAAGTCCGAGTTCGAGAGCTGCGAAGTCAGTAGGAGTCCGAGTCGGAGAAGTCGAAGACAGAGTAGTCGGAAGCGACGGAGTCAAGCTCGTGCTAAACTGAGCTGTGCGCTACTGTCTGCAGTAGATTCTGGTTGTATGCTGCTGTGTAGGCTGTTGTATGATACACGTCTCGGCTGAAGATAGTCGTCTCTGTGCTGTATATAGTTGTCGTTTTTGTGCTGCCCTGTGTGTCTTCGTGTAAATAAACGTCGTTGTTTTTATTCTACTTCTGCCTACTGATTGAGCGTTCTCCACACCATATAACTTCCACTATCTAAACGAACCCC
>JAPMOR010001988.1:499663-528363 GCA_026543865.1 Argiope aurantia
ATATATAAATCATTATTTTATATAATAAAATATTTTAAAATAAAAATTGCTTTTGGATTCCTTGAATTGCGTCTGAAATAAAGCCATGAAGAAATAAGCTCAAAATCACATCACATAGATTCAAAACGTAATTAATGGTTAGCTATAACTCAGATAAAATTGTTTAAAAGTTTCAGAATACTTATTTACTTTTTAGATAAAACGAATTAAAAAAACAACAACTGAAATACGTCCGGCTTTGCATTATGAATAGGGCGCTGAATATCTTCAAAAACAGCGATATCCTTATAGATTTAAAATGGAAGGTTAATTGTTTCGCATTCCATTTATAACATATATATATTTTCGTGTCGTTTCATTTTTCAAATTTTTTGAAATTATGCAAACTTTACTTTATGTAAGGATTTTTAAAAAAGAAATTTCAGCTTTCTTAATTTGTAATAGGAATTAGACTTGATTTAACAGATCAGATTACATATACTTGTTTATCTAATTTTACAAAAAAAGAATTAAAAAAAATTAACATCTGTCATCAAAAAACGTTGAGGAAAAAGTATTGAAGGTTGGAATAAAAAGAAAAAAAATAAGAAAGATTTTTTGCGTGTCAGCAGATGCGTTTGTTCGCATTATCTATATAGCGTAATACTACATTTTAGTTGTAAACAGTTCGTGTTTTACTGAATTGAAAAGGGCAAAAACCGAATCACTATTCATTGGCTTGACTGGAAAGGCTACTGTGTGAATGAAGGATCAAGGTCACTTGATTCGTGATGTATTTGTGTTTTGATATGATAATAGTCGCATTCACTGCAGGAAATAAACTTTCTGTTCTTTAATCTTCGAATGAAAAAAAAAATGGTGACGAAAGGCAATTTCCTTTTTAATATGTCCGAATCACTGAAAGCTTTATGAAGGAAATAGAATTCACAAACTTTAAAACTGTTTCCTGTCAAAAATAAATTTGCAGTTTCCGCACTAAATTTAAGAAACTGCAATCACAACTAAGCCTAATTAATTCTATTTCTAACTTGTTTATAGAAGAGTAGTTCGAAATCGTGTTCTATAAAGTTTTATCCTAATTTGCTTAATACATGATCAAATTAGGTGATACATGTTTTGAAGACAATTAGATAGCATGCACAGTGAAAATTACCTATGGTTTGTGATATGTTATGGATTGAATTAATGATTGCTGAAATTTAATTTTATATTCAACTAAGTAAATTTAAATCTCGAATTATTATAAAGAAATTTCCAATTTCTTTTCAGCCTATAAAGTTTCAACGAATCACAACTTAAATTATTTGAAGAGTTACTTTATTATATTTTAAAATATTAACTTTAATTTTGAATTTGATAGGATTTCAATATAAATACAGGCTCCTCTTTTGGATTTTTAAATATATTTTTAAAATTTAATTCTCATTATGATAACCAATATGAAGATCTCCATCACTTTTCAGAAGTTTAAATTATTAGATTATTTCCACATACTTCGAATAACTTATGAAATTAGAAAAGATAATACGACCAATTGGATTACTCAGGTTAAATAACTTAAAACCTGGTAGCTAACTGAATAAATCATTTGCTATAACCAGCTGAATAAATCGTTTGCTTGATTTTTACTTTCTCGATTTCGAAGCATATATGGAAAAAGTATCCAAAATATTATACTTAGTGATTTTGACGAATCACATTTTAGACGTTTCTAAAAATGTGACACTGGCAAACAGTTCTAAAAGAATATTCAGAAAAAGATTCTCTGAATTTTTACAGAAGATATTTATTACTGTCAGTGGTAAATATTTAGTTTCACATTTCTTAAGTATAAATATATTTTCTACCACATTTTGTTAGTAATAGGTTTCTGTGGAACTATACGCTTTTTTCAAACACACACACATGCACGCACGCTCGCACACACACACACACACGCACACACACACACACACACACATACCTCTTTTACATAAAACAGTGTTGCAAATTCGAAATACTACATTCATATATATATATATATATATATATATATATATATACTAGCCGCATTTGGCGACCAGCCGGTTCGCCAGTATTACCTCTCGCTACAATTTTCAATTAAATATTTTAAGTATCGGGTCTCTTAATAGATTCTCAAACAAAACATTTTTAATCTTCAAATTTTGATAGTCATACCAAACTTGTACTGTTGTTTAGATTGTGTCGTTCAATTTACTATATATATTTTGCTAATTTGTTATTATTTCCAGTAAAACTTCAACATTAATTTAAAGAGGGAATGATGAAATTGCAATTAATATAAAGATATTTTTTTAATAAAACCAAGCGTTTTATTTTATTTATCATCTTTATTGTTATTTATTTATTATTATTATTATTGAATATGAGTATTGCAAACAGAATCGCTCGGTATTTAAGTCTTATGTGAACTACAAAATATTTTTCATAATTTATGTAATATCTCAAACTATAATTCAACAAAAATTTCTCAGATTCAGCATAAAATTCAGTTTTTCGTTTTGCTTTCAAAAGGATTGAAATGAAATCAATAATAATATTTTGTTCTGGCCTATAAATATATTTCAAAAATTATGAAATCTAAATTTAATGCAGTAAGGTATCATATTCTGAGAAATATTCTGGACACACCAAATTTTAAATAAATGAATGAATGTTTCTATTTTCCACGATCAACTAAGACTTATTTATGAAGTTTTGAATGTTAAAAATTAGAAAAACTCAACATTTTCATAATCTTAGGCCAATTAATCTTGAGAAACTTGCGAGCTGATTGGCGTATTTACTTTGAAACGATTGATGGAAAATTTAAAATTATTCTTTTTTTATTGAATAGTGATATTAAATTTTTCATAAATCAGTCAGTTTAAGTGATTGATTTAATTGATTGGAAATTAACTCTTTTTATTTAAAATATTACTGTTTTAAGAACATTTTGTTATTCTTGATTTCCACAGCAGAAGCTTTATGTAAAATCAAAAATTCGTTATTTAATAGAGTATTTATTGAATTAAGTTACATAAAATATAATCATTTTCCATTTAGACCATTTTAGCAGATCTGTATCTTACTAAAGGTTTACAAATTAGCTGTGTGGCCCTGATTTGAATAGATATCCTTTTCATATTAAATAAAACTTCCCTTAAATTAAAACTGATTTATTGGATTAATAATATAGAGAGTGTAAAAGATCATAAAATAATTTTTCTTGAATTTATTTTTTAGAAAAAATAATATTTCATATATGTTTCCTTTCCTACAAACACGTGCCGAAAATTATATTTTTGCAGATTTCATTTCCAAAAAGATTTAGTTTATTTTTAATTGGAGCTTTTATCAATGTGATGGCAACACTTTGAAATAAAGTAATTTTTTTCTCATGAATGCGAAACGTGCTCGTGCAGCTTAAATTTTATTTTTATTTTGTACGAAAAAAATTGTTGAAAAATATAGTTAAAATATTTATTTAAAAATAGAAATTTAATTTTAAGGTTAAAACATTGGTATCATTTAAAAAATAAATTTTTGATCTTTAGCTTCATGTAAAAGTCTTTTTTGCGCGGTAATGATTTCGGAAGTTATAGCAGAAACACGCCAAAATTTCGCTTAATTTTTAAATAAATAAAATTCTAATTAAAAATTCGAAAAAATAACCCCCAGGTGCACATTCATGCCCTCCAAGGTATACACGTGCCAAATTTGGTAGCTGTATGTTGAATGGTTTGGCCTGTAGAGCGCCAACACACACACACACACACATTGAGCTTTATTATAAGTATAGATATAGATATAGATAATGTTAATAATGCAAATCTTAAATTTATATATGATTTATCATTAAATGCTAACTGTAGAAAGTATCTCGATTTTAATAATCATTTTGTTCTACAGTTAGCATTTAATAATAAACCATATATAAATTTTATATTTGCATTATTGGCACGGAATTTCTGCTTTCTTTTAAAAAACATAAAAATATAATAAATTAGAGTTGGAAAAACATTTATTTAAAGTTAATATCATACGATGAATAGATAAAAACATTAAATATTTGCTGAGCTTTAAATTTTATTGTTATTGTCTTTGCTATGAGCTAGAATTATATTGGCAATTGTTGCACTAAAAAAATTCATAGGATTCGATTAATTTGAAGTATATAAAACATTAAATTGACAAATTTATGCTGAATTATTAGGAAATTTAATATCTTACATCAAATAAGAAAACATATTTTATAGTTAGATACCTCAATTATCCTATAAAAAAGTTGGACTTAAAACAAAATAATTGTTAAATATAACTGAATTTAATCTTTTTAAATCTGAAGAAAAAACGTTTTTAAAAAAATACTAAATTACTTTTACTTTACTTTACAATACTTTTATTATTATATTATAAAAGATAACATTTTATTTCAGTTATTATCTACTTTTAACTTTATTAAGTTTATTATTTAAGTTATAGAACACTATTTGAATTATTATAAAACCTAGAGATTAATTTTTTTTTCGTATCAATTACCAGATTGCACCAATTGTATATAGTTAAAAATTAATTCAATTGATGAATTATTAGTTAAAGTCCCGAAAATATTTAAATAATGTATTTTTATCGAGAAGCACAAGTATCGAAAACTCTGAAATTCTATCATATTAAGAAGTGAGAGAGATCACAACTGCAAAAATGCAACTTTATTCTTATGAAACAAGTCCAGTTAAATCAAATAAAAGTGTGAATTTCGGAAGGAAACAACGCAAAATAAGACAAAAAAAGTATCTGAAATGAATTATTCTTTTAATGTGTTTGAAATATCAAGTACTTTTAAAAATAATTTGTCATTAATTTCATCAATACTAACAAAACATTAATAACCTATAAATTCTGATGCATTATATTTTTTACAAGAAATTGAACTATTCATAGAAGTTTAAAAAATTATAAGTACTTTCTTTTAAATGAACAACTTTTTTTTTCCTAAATTACAATTTTTTTCTTATTTTAAGTAATTAGAAATAACCATTGATATTTTATAAATTTGAAATTCTTAGAAGAAACGTCATTAGTTAAAATTATTAGAAACCATTAACAAATTGAAGAATAAGTCATTTAATTAATTCCGAAAATGCAACAATCTTTTAAAAGACTCTTATCTTGCAATTCTAGTCTAGTTATCTTGCAATTCTACTTGACTTAATGGAAAATCTTCAAAACACTTCAGTTTAAAAGTTTAATTATTTCCTCTCTCAAATAGTATCTTGATTATAGAAAATATTGCCCTTTGTTATATTGAAACGTTTTAATAACAACTAACGTATTAAATGAAAGCTTAAGTAAGTCGTATTTTTAAATCACACTCTTTTCAAACAAATAACGTAGCTGATTGTCCTTACTTAAAAATAACCCTTCAAAACTCACTCAATCATCTTATTAATTAAATAAGTAATTGTTAAAATTCATTCTAAGAGCACTTCCGACAAGACTTTTCTTATTTTTAGCCCTGGCTTCTCGAATATTTCATTTCGCAAACAAAAGTAATTATTAACACCAACAGAAAAGAAAAAGATCTCGAATTTGTCATTCACTGTTTGAAACTGTTTTCTCTTCTAAATATTTTCTTTGCACCCTGTACCATCGAGTTAGCTCAAACAATAAGTAAAGCTGGTAACTATATTGGCGAGCGTCCTCACTCGATTCTGTGGCGAGAAATCGCCAATTGTGATTTTCTGGCAAACCTGAAGAAAAGCATCGGTATTCCGTAATACTGAGGAACCAACTGCGGATCAGAGTAGAGGTCCGTCTTTCGCGCTTCTTTTCAGTGTATGGAAGCTTTATTTTTCTAAACAAAAAGTTAAGAACTCAAGTAAAGTACGAAATTAATTTATTCTAAAAAGGCACAAACGATTTGGAGGATTACGAATTTTTTCAAAAAGATGTGGCACCTATCCTGATCGATTTGGAACAGTAGTGCAAGATTAGTTTGTTCTGAAGGTGGAAAAGTTCTAATATTTTCTATTCGGAAGGTCTTTGGAATCATATGATCGTTGCTTTTGGATTCTCTACTACTCGATATTGAAAGTCAAGGGAGCATTTATCGTCATCATGGGATTTCTTCATTTGTGGCTGACTATTTTCAGTGTAGCGGTGGTCACAGTGCATGTATCGTTTGCAGATACTGTGTATGAAGCTTTGGGCCGGCAAGCGGATCTAAGCAAGGTAAGTTTCGAAAACTTTCTTAGGGAAGTTTGGTATCGATATCGGTAGAATAGCTTTTCAAGGAAAACTTCTCAAGTAACTTCTTGGCTTAGAATTACATATTTCTAAGTTAAATATAGTTGATCATAAAGCATATTTTTCTATTCAATATTATGATTCTCACAATTTTATATCTGTGTGAAGTTTTTAAAATTTAGTTGTAGTTAGAATTACAAGAAAGTTAATAAATGATCTATATGAAAAAAAAAATAATCTAGTATTAGTTTTGATATTTATATTTTCTGATCTTAGTATCTTTTTGATATTAAAAATGTGATATTTTATTTTAAAATTATATTTACGATACTGGCGATTATTTTTCCTTATGTAGTTATCGTTATGTACAAATATTGATATCTTCTGTATTTTGTAATTTTAATGAAGCAATGAATATTGCCGATCTTTTGACCAAGAATTTTATTAAAAAAATCTGTGAAATAACAAAAAAAAAAACGGATATTGCATTAATATACGCATTTATGTACTAAATTTTAAAAACATAAGAAATATAGAATTAAGTATTTTTATTCAAATTCCAAAGCCAAAATTTTTTTCTTTATTAAATAATGTGCTCTTGTTAAAACTAAAATCACAAAAAAAATTATTACAGAGATTATATTCAACAATTCGATATTTTTATTCAAATTACAAAATTAATGTCAATCTGTAACATTTATCTTCTCTAAATCGTTTCACTATTTATTATTTTTTTTTATTTTTCCACAGACAAGGACCTATTGGTTAAATTTTTAATTAAAATTTATCTTTGAATATTATGACCAGAGTCGGAAATAACTGACTGAAACTGCTGAATTTCTTTGAAGAATTTTTCTTTGGAGAAGAATTAGAACACCGCATTAAAAAATAATACATTTCTACTATTTGCCATTGTGAATTGTTTTCAGATGTATTAATCATACTTTAAACAAAAAATGGTAGTATTTTATTAGTAATTTTATTATAATAATAAAATAAATTTTCCGCAATATAACTTAAATAACATCATTAAGATCTAAAGTATTTGTTTCGGTTATCAAAATGTGTATGAAATATAACAAATTCAATACAAATCCAAAAATTCTTTTAAAATCTCAATTTTATATTTTCCGACAGTCTAACAAAAATTATGAAATAAAAAAATAAAAAAAAACTAGGCTCAAACGAAGAAGACAATTCTAATTGTTTTAGCATTTATTTGATGTGTTCTAAAATTTTGAAATTGATTTTATTATTAAAAAAATTGTATTAACAACAATTTTATTAATATAAAAAATACATTAAAAAACTTTATTTTTCAAAGAGCAGACATTATCCAAATTCACTTAGACCCGAAATAAAAAAAATATTTTTGTAACTTCACGTTTGCAATTTCATTATAAAAAATATTATCATATATCGGATATCGTTTGTAAAACAAATTTCTGTATAAAAAAAACTTATTCTTTTTTTAAAAAAATAATTTCAGACTTTCGTCTCATTATGCTGCGGCAAAGACATTCGTGCTGTTATTTAGTAATGGCTTTAATAAATATGCATATGTGTGTTTCGTGTTACTAAAAGTCGGCGCCTCAAAGCTAGAAAGTGTATATTTTATGACAAAATCTGCATTTTCTGACACACCCCACCTCTAGCAGGTAAGAATGGATTTTAGAGGTCATTGATGCTTTTAATCAATAAATGAAAGTAGAATTTCCGTTGAGCTCTCCAGTTATATATAGATCAGAAATATGATTTTTACATGTACTGATCTGTATTGATTAATAAATGGAATGTAGATTTTAACGTAAAGGTGTTCTGTGGCGAAACCGAAAGAGAAAGGAAATGATCTTTAAGAAAGGACTGCCCTTTAAATTAGTTTATGAAGTTGTTCGATTTTTAATAAAACCGAGAAAACTTTTAATTCTAATAAAATCTCCTTTATAATAAATTCTTTCTTTATAATAAATTTAAATGTACAACCCATTTTAGTAATTAAATTACAGTGCTTTTTTGCATATGATTCTATAATAATATGTTTAAAATTAAAAAAAGAAAAGAAAAGAACGCAAATTTAAAACAAAAATTAAAAATCCCTGTCCACAAATCTCAAAATAAATGAAAAATATGAGATTTTGGAGCTTTAGTTTCGTTGCAGCTAACTTAGCAACCGGTGATTAATAATTAATGTTGTACTTGTAATGTGACTAAAATATTCTGTGTTGCAAGCATATGACATGAGTTTATGATCGTGCAACAAATTTTTACGGCGGAGCAATTAAGTTAGACGCTTCATTTTAGTGGACTAACCCTCTCCCGAGGACCATTATAGTCATAGAGTGAAAAGTGGTTTGAATAAATGTCTTCAGAGAACTGAATGGTTTTAAGCACGATATGATCTAAGAAAAGGTCACATAATTGCATTCGTTGCCTTAATCTACGTCATTTCTTATCGTACATTAGGATCGCATTTATTAGCGTTTTTTTAGTTCGTCTTAATGAAAAGGGTTTTAATGGGGGGAAATATGAAATTTAACACCAATATACAGAATGGTTCTCATAATAATCAGAGTAGAGCATCGGGTAATTCTTATCATTCCTTTGGGAATAATTTCAGATATTCTACTTGTAAATAGATCTTTATTTGTCCTCTCTGGAGTGATTGCTTCACCAATCCATTGTGTAAGACATAAAGACATAATCTATGAGATATTAATCACTCTGTAGACCGATTTATTCTATTATATTTATATTATCTAAATTTTATACCAATGAGGAAAGAAGATAAATATTAACCTCAAGGTGATGAAAAGGATAATAAATACTGTCTTATAAATATTTGACCTTTGAATTTCTAAGATCATTAGAGTTCAAATATCTCAAAACACTGGAACGCCCGAGTTCCTCTCTCATTTTCTCTCCCCCTGCTATCTTCAAAAGTGCAAAGACAACCCATGTCTTTTAGGTTTTGACAAACGCAAAATGACTTCATTTAGCTTATGGCTATTGAAGAAATATATGTTCTGTAAGTTGTTGAGAGTTCTCAGTAAACATCCCTGTCCCCTATCGTATCGGTAATGAACTAAGCACTCGTCACGGGTATTCAGTCATTTATACTTAACGAAAGGGGAATGAAATTTCACAGTGAAATTGAAATGTCTTGTGCGCCGGCTGTGGTTTCGTTGAACGGGCGTTCGGGGCTTTTCAGTATTGATAGAGTTAAAAAGGCGATTATTGTATTTTAGTTTTGTATTCTCGCTGTTTATAGATTAAATGCGTATATTCATTATCTACATCATTTCCATCTCTATCTAAATGGCACAGTCGCTTTCTTTATACTAAAATATAGCTTTTGCCAAACGATCTCTAAATTCTGGAAATAAATTTTTACACGATTCCTTCTTTAGAGAGGTAGATTATAATAATTAAAGGTGTCAGGGAATTAATCATTGCAAGAAATTTAGCTGTTGGGCAACCATGGTTAAGATTTGTAGAATTGATGTCACATCTAAAGGGTTTGGGCCTGATAGCCATTTTTCTTATTTTTTATGAAGAATAAACAATATCGTATCGATAGTAATATGCACCAAGAAGGAATATTTACCATTTCCTTAAGTTGGTAGGGTTTTGTAAAACGCGAAATTGATCATATAGTCTACATTTCATACTTCTGTCATATAGTTCCTTTCTTAGATCATATGTACTATCATGATCAATCCTCAAAAAGGAACAGACATTTATATTTTGATTGGTAACACAATTTGGTCCTCTGGTCTATAGGCAGTTCCATATCTCGATATGATGTCTTTATTCAAACTCGCAATGCTGAAAATGAAAATCTGATCATTTTCGCCCTATTCTCTATGGAAAGGGCAATGGTCAGCAGTTATGCGAGAAATATGGAATCATGCATTTTTATTCTATACAGTATAGAGGTTCTAGATTATTATTCTTTTCGTATAATTCTCTTTCCTCTCCCTAGAAAAATGTTATATTGGCTCTTCATGAAAACAGGTGTTCAACAATTGTGAACAACCAAATGAAAAGAGAGAAAAGCTCTACGAAAGGCAGAGTTATAAAAGCATAAGTTATAACAGTGGAATTATGAATTGCCTGTACTCTATCTTATGGCAATTGCTAAATGACTTGTTTTGAAAGCGTCATATTGAATGTAATGTTTGGATCTGGAAATCTTAATTAATTGTAATCGATAACTATAAAACATCGCTCATAAAGCACGGGAGATCAGAAAACGAGTGGAGAGTCAGAAAGATCTGTGGACTACTACATTCCATCTTCCGAAATAGCAGAACTCGCTTTACAACCGTGGGAGTTTTTAACTTGATCTGTAGTATAGTAGTAAACCCAGTGATGAAAATTATATTAAAAGTATATGCCGATACTGTAAATAACCTTTTCATTCTGAATTTATTGGTTGTGCATATTTGCTCGAGGTTGTTTTTAGTATGTCATAGTTCTAATTTCTCAATAGTTATTGCAAATTTTCTTCGAGAGTATTATAATTATCCTATAACGATTGAATATTCTTTAGCGTCAAACAAAGGCCGGCAAAGTTATTTTACTTTCGCAATGATACAGTACATTGAAAGAGCGTGGCTGAATATAGAAGTTATCCTTAGCACATTCGTGGTACAGCAAAAATGCTATTAATAATAATATTTTTCTAAGAAAAACATTAGGTATTTTTTAAAATAAAAAAAGTATGTAATATTTGAAAAAATAATTATTAATGTAACCAAAGGAAAAAGAAATAAATGATCATTGAAAAGAATTTTATTATTGGTTTATAAGTTGGTACATGATGAAATTTTTTTAAAAAAAAAGATGGTGATTTTTGCTTGAGACAATGATAGTTAAAATAAAAGTAAAGTGGTAAAAAACGTAGAATTTTTCTAGGATTTTTTCACGTTTCTTTCTTTCAACATTCGAAAAATTCCATAGGGCCGTGGTGGCCTGGTGGTAAGGTCTGAGCTTCGGAAGCGGACAGTTTCAGGTTCGAGACCCGATTCCGCCGATGAATCTTCGTGTAAGTGAGTCTGGTGCACGTTAAATCCGTCGGGGTCAAATGTCCTCCCGTGGGTGTGGTGTGGAAATTAGGAGAGATGGGCGTCAGTTCACGTATCGTCCTCGTCATATGACCACCGCTCAAAATTACTATGTTCGTCCCAAAATAACCTTAGAGTTGTTTTAAAATGGGACGTCAATAAAACTAAACTAAACTAAACTCGAGAAATTCCATTTCAAAAACAAACGTCCCCCTTGTCTTTTTGACATTTCGCTTCTTTTCTTGTAAATTAAAGGCACTTTACTTACTTCATCATTGCTGTTTTTTCAGTCAGTTTCTACTAGTGTTACAATGTATTTGATTTTTCATTCTTTATTTCTCTTTAATTACTCTTGATTAATTCTTCAATTTCTTTCTTTCTTTTTTTCATCTTTGTGAATGCCAGTTTCATTCTATGTAACTTGTGTCTGCAAATGTGTTCGATATTTTTCTTTTCACTTTCAATATACCAATACAGATTAATTGGAAACAATAAAGTTATTACGTGTATAAAAAATAATTCTTCTACAAAACTTTACTACATGCATTTTAAATCAGGTCATTTTGTATTATATCGCAATTAATCTGATTAATATAGCTGCTATTATTATATAACATTTTATTGCAAGCTTTTATGTAATTTAATGCTTTTAACAATAAATACCAGATGCTCAAGGGATTATAAAATTACCTTTATAAAGCTCATGTGACTGGTGTAACGTGACTTCATTGATATTTTAGATTACAATACATTTGATTCAACACGAATATTTTTATACTAAAAAATGTACTCGGAATCTACTCGGAAAAACTGAATAAAATTTGAACTATAGTGGTTGATAAAAGTAAAATAAACCCATAATATAATTCGAGAACATAAAATCAGATTTACTACCTATATATAAAATTCTAATTAGTCTCAACAGAAATTATAGATTTAATATCTGAAGAATCTTGTATTAAATTGTTTCGCTTTGAACAAATAATTTTTATTTTTGTTTGTGTTGTAAAAATTTGCAGCAACAAGCTTCAGAATTTTTCTGTTGCAATTAGTATTTATTTTTTAGGAAGTAGGGAGTTTATTAGTCAAAGGTTTTGTTAAAAGTAATATTTCCATCCACCAAAACATCCATAGAATCAAATTTTCACCATAGATTGATTTTTTTTGGATCTCGGATATTATTAAGATTTTTCTGAAACCTATTCTATAAACCTATTTTAATATTTATATATTTATATATATTTATAATATTATAATATATTATATATTTTATATATTATATATTTTTATTCTTTTAAGTATTTTTTTAATATTTGTGATTGTTTTAGTATGTTTTTATTTACTTGTGATGTAGATTTAAAAAGTTTTCTACAAATGCCAGCATATTTTCAAAGTGATAACAATAAAAAAAGGAAAATGTTACAGAATATCGAACTGGCATGTGATTTCAAAACATACAGAATAATTTAATTCAGTTAGATTTCATTTTTAATTCAAAACTATTCGTGGACAAATTTCGGATGAAATTCGTAGCTTTAGTCCATGATTAAAAGACCAGGACAAATCCAGTTTTCAAATTTTTGTACCATGGATGTTGTAGAAATTCAAATATCTAAGGTTGTAATTTCCATTAGATCGACATATAGATAGACAGATGGATTTCATAGATTTAAAGAATGGAATTTAACTGTGGTCATACAACTAGGATGAGCTCCATTTTCATACATTCCCACTGCGGTAGCTCTATGAGTTTACTGGTATAAGTCATACTGATGAAACTTAAACCATCTTGGCCTTTTTGGCAGATTTCACAGTTTTAAAATCTATGATCACCTAACAAAACTTCCACATTTTTCCTTTCGGACTTCCTCATCACGATATTTCTAAGACTGGTAATTCTAGAAATTCAAACTTTCATGATTGTAACTTGCATCAGACCGATTGGATTCGTACATTTTATGCATTCAAACAATGGTCATATAACCAAGACAAATGCTTTTGTCTTTCAAACGTTCTTGATAAGAACGATAGCTTTAAGAGTTAAGACCTTCACGGATGTAACTTATATCAGTCTGAAATGATTGGCAGTTTTCTTCGATTTAAACAATGGTTATATGACCAGACATAATGAATCCTATTTTCAAATTTCCACCTCTTATGTTGGATCTTCACCAAGTTACTTGCGTCAGGTAAGTATGAAAAGAGTCTCAGGCCAATCACTTTCCGGTTCCAAACCATTACATTTTAGTAATAGCTATCCAGATACAAATATAAATTGCACATATATTTTATTATTTTTTGTTCTTATTATGATTTAAAAAAACGATTTTTTTTATGGATAAGTCTATTTGTTAACCTTGTTGAGAAAGGAGTTAACAAGGACGAAGGAAGTTATTCATGTTTTTCTGCAAGCCCTAATTTGCTATTGTCAGACAACGTAGGGTTTCATGTTCAAATGCTTAAAATGTTTCTTAATTTATGGCGCTATTCTAAGGTTTCTAGAGTTTACCTTGATCCTCTGTGGATTATTTTGACGAATTTCTGAGTTTTATTAGAACAAAAGAATATTAATAGATAAATTTTCACAGAGTTACGAGTTAAAAAATTAAATTTAATATTTTATTACTTGATTCTTTTTGTTGTATTTTATTTTTTAAATCTGTACGTAGTTATATAGCAAGAATAACATAGATACAGAAATATATTTAAATATTTAATATTATCACAAAGTGCGTTGATATATATTTTGCAATTAAAAGAATAAGAACTATTTTTTACAATATGCATATTATATATTTTAAATCTTATTAAATTTAGAGCAAACATTTCCAGAAGTAAAACCGATATCACTTAAACGTTTATTTTTATTATAGTAGTATAAAAAAGGTATGGCAATGTGATTCAAAAGCCTTGAGAATAACATTAGTATTTCGATAATTTTTGATTAAAATTGACAAAAACACCTTCTTATTGATTACCTAATACACAGAAAACATATATGATCTAACTCTGGTAACTGTAAGCTGGAAGGTTTGCACTGTAGAGTGTTTTGAAAGAATTTTAATTAAGCTTATCGCAATTTCCATATATAATGCCAAATAAATAATATCTTTGTTAAAATACTTCCAAAGAATAAAAAAAGCAATTTAATTTACCTGGCTACATTTAATTGGTTTTGCCTTGGTTTTATTACTGAAATATCAAAGTAAATAAATAACTTAATTGAGCTCTATGAATTTGACAGAAAAACAGTTGTACATATTATTATTATTATCTGTAATTCATTCAGGTAACATTCTGTTTATCAAGGTGAAATTTTTTTTCTGGTGTGTTTATTTGTACAGTAAAATTTAACTCGGAAAACGTTATTGCTAAAATCATAATTCTTAATGAGTCATATCATATTCTCCTTTTTAACAAAGATGACAAATTTTAATTATGCAATGCCTTTCGGGTGAATCTTATTATGGATATTATCTTCATCTTTCGGAAAAAAAAATTAATTGTATACTTTAAAGCAACATGCCGTTGGATGTAAGATGAAATGTAAAGTTATTTTTGTTTTGTGACTGCGATTTCATGGTATTGGACTTAATTTGTTTTGCATGCAAATCATTTTTTTTATAGATAAGAAAGAAATCTGCTTGGTTATTAATGTTCCCTTGAAAAGAATATCTTTTCGAATGCAGATGTACACCCAGAAAAAATATATAATTAATAATGATGAACACTTAATTTCATATACTGCCATATTAGGCATTTTAATCAAGTTCTGCAATTAACATTAAAAAAAATGTTAATAATTTCTTAAAAAAACATTTTGAGAAGATCAAAATTTTTCCAAACATTTTTTTTTTTTGTATTTCCTTTAAGAACTAAACAAAAACTTATTATTTTGGAAAAATAATGACTATGAAATTTTGATAAATATCCCAAATCTATACGTCTGCAAAGCACATTTTTGAAATTAAACATGTCTGAATGGATATCATAATTCAAAATCATTTTTATTGGAATTATGAAATTTAGTATGTGGTTTTTGCACCAACTTTGAAAATTTCGATTAAAGTTTTGATGAAATCTATCGACAGTCTTCCGAAATCTGTTTGTCTACATTCCCCAATGCAAGTGGACGCGATAAATAAAAATATTAAAAACTAGACAGATAAAATTTGATGAGCACTCTCACAATCAAAATTGTAGATATTTACGAATTTTGATTCCTATCATTCAACGATTTCATCTCTATTGCAATGTAAGGACTTAGATAAATAAAATTTGATATGTAGAATGGTTACTAATATTACCGATTTGTATGAAGTTTTTGATAAACTTTTAATCGATAACGTGATAAACATCCGAAACTGGATGTCCAAAATGAGAGGACTTTTTTTTTTTTTTTTTTCCTCCCTGATTTTACCAATTTTAGAGCGCACTATATTTGTGTCGTTACACGCGAAAATTGAAAGAACACACTTCAATTGCGTTGACACTCATCTTGTTCCAGTCTGCATTTCAAATATGAATACTCACTGCAGAAATAATTTTTTTCAATTGCAACAGTTTTGATTCAGCAACACAATTCTCTTATTAAAGTTTATAAGAGGAATTCAAAAGGAGACTACTTCTCTAGTTTTTAAATGAAAATTATATAGAATTAGAATGCTGATTGTCATTACAAAATTTGAATTTTTAAAAGCTTTTATAGCATATACTTGCAATTCTCGATTCTAATCCATATTCTATAAGTATTTTCTTCTTCTTTTGCTTAGTTCTAATCTAAAACTTTTAATATTGAGTTTTGATTTTATTTGTTGATTTTTTGTTTAAATTTATTCGTAAAAATTCTTAATGAATTTATAGCAGCATATCACAAATTGACTACTCAAACCCGTCCTAAGGCACCCGTCCTAATAAAATTGAATAACCGGATTACCTCGACAAAAACAATGGTGGGAACTGTAGTTGAGTCCTAATCGCCATCAATGGCCACGGTACAACCATTCCCGTGGGGAGTGCGTCCTGTCATCGATGGGAGGCAGTCAACTCTCATCTTTTTCTGTACTTCCCAGGGAGGTGAGAACCAACCACCATACTGGAAGCTTTTCATCCTCAAATTTGAGGTGCCCATTACTAAGAGGAATTTATAGCACATATTTATAGTATATAATACCAATTAATTTATGTAAATTAATTAGTTTTACTTATCAATATAGATATTATTCAGTATTAAAATAATATGTTCAATATTAATACAATTAAAATTAGGGATTGAATTTCTGAATTGATTGAATCAATTATGTTTCATCATTGAGTCATGTGGTACATTCTTTATTATCCAGAATGAATCAGAAATCGGAAATACCGGATAACAATAATCGGAATAAAAATTGAAATATTAGGTGAAGTAGTTTTATTTTGTTTTACTACTTCAAGTAAGAAAGTAAACACATATATTTCATCTTTCCAATGGTCGAATGATATTGCACGGATTTTTCAGTTTAATATTCCCTCGCGGTATATTTTTGGGGTTTCAAAAAATCAAGAGGAGCTTTGATATGCATTAACATATAATAGCGAGTTTAATGTAAAACGCCAAAAAATAATTCTGTACGTCCATGTTAACGTTTTGTTAATAATACGTTCTAATTATTATTTACGTTCCAAAAAGAAAAAGATAGAATTCTTTTTTTTTCCTGTTTCCTAAAATTAATGGTTTTATAAATGAGATCCCCCTTTCATTTTTGTATCTTGCCTGAGAGTTTTTTTTCACGATTTACTTAATAATTTAATAATTCATTTCTCTCTTAATTCGTCACCAAATAACTGGGAGCCTCTGTGTATAAAATAGATAAAATAATCTATGCAGTTGTTTATATATTTAATGATTAGTGCATTAGCAATTAAATTTTTATGCATCGAAAAAAAATTCGACATAAATATTAATAAACCCTAGATTTATTTTAGTTCTTATATACAAATATGTATATTTAAAAAAAAATTTAATTGTTTTTTCCTGAAAATGGCTGTATGTAGATATTAGATTAAAGAATATTTAAAAGAATTAAAGTATGAAAAATGTTCAAATGCGGGGATTTTTCAAAGTTGTTGATACCTTATTTGTCAAAATTTTATATTTTTTTTACCTAGACTTTATTTCTTATCCGACTGAATACGTCTTCTGTTAAATTAAATTTCTCTTCCACTTTATAAAATTTCGATTTAGAGTTCATGCTCTCTGTGAGAAATATAAAACTAAATTGATTTTAAAGTAAACATTTCACTCGAGTTTAAAAGAAGATTTGTAGAGAGAAAGCGAAGAATAACATATGATTCCTAGATAAGAACTTATTGATTTTTGGAAATGATTTTTGGGAGTTTCTGTTGTGGTAACATGCGCTGAAACATTTTTTAAACCTTATTTAATATATATTCTGTTTATAAAAGAAAACGTTAATCATTTTTCGACTTACAGTTTTTAATATTAAAAATTTTGTTCAATATAAAGAAGGTTTTTTTTAATACACAAATGTTATATTTCTTTTGAAGATCTATGTTTTGTGAAGAAATGTTGATATATCGAATTTTTTATATAGATATATGATAAATGGCTGTTGCATCATATTTATTACTTTTCTAATATTGTATTTGAAAAATATTAAATTTTACTTCCCAAATGGTTTTAAAAACTAAATTGTTTTTTGATTGGAATTTTTTGCATGGATTGATCTACTTCAAAATTAATTCTAAATTCTATATTGAAGTAATATATCTGATAGATATTTTTATTTAAATATGGTCAATGATATTTAATCTTTCTTTTATCTTGATATTATTATTTTTTTATATTTTAGAGACAACATACCACGTGATAAATTACTCAATCGCTTCTTTTAAAATTGCGTATATGTACGCTATGCTTTAATTTTTACTAAAGATATAATGACATTAACTGATGGTTTCATTGATATAAATATATCCTGCCTCTGCTAGAAAAGAGGCATGTTCTCTTAAACACTCGTTGAGAAAGTTTTGTTTACTCGCGTGGGTGAATTTCATAATAATCGTTTTTAATGGAATCATTCATTACGTAATCTAGGAAGTCCAGAACGAAATACGATCGCCTACGTTGAGTTAAAAAGTAATTAGATGTTGTTGAAATGAATGAGGTAGATAGGAATTTTAATAACAATCTGGCTCAAGAAGAAGGGAGTTTAACCGTGAACTTCTAAGCCAAAATGTAAGATAATTATTCAGTACAATTTAATTTCCCACGTAAGAGTTATATTTAACTTAAATTGACCAACCAAACTCTATTAAAATTAAACTGAGACGCTTGCGAGTTATTGGCGAGAAATAGTATAGTTTGGGCAGAGATTGAGACGCCAAACTGTCCTGAGTAATCTGAATTATCCAATTATTTTATTTTAATTCTAATAACACCCCAAAATTTGGCTACAGTATCGTAGTTACAAGGAATTGACTTTGGAGGTCAAAAACTACCCTACTTAGATCATCTCTGAATTTCGCCTCCTACACTTGACATATTTAAGAGGCATGAAATGTTAGAAAGTAGAATATCGGTCGTCCTTGATAAGTGATCACAATTTAAAATAACGAAGTAGATTCTAAAACCACACTGTTGCTACTGTTTGTTTTTTGAGATATACCTTGAACGGTGATCAAAAAGTATCGGGAATCTTGCAATAAAAATTAAAGGTATATATTTATTGGTTATTATTACTTCACTGTCAAGTTATTTCCTTTTTCTGCAATGAACTTCGGCCAACGTTTCTTTTAAACTTCAAAAATGGCTTAAAAAGGTTTTTATGTATATAAAATTCTTCCAAGATTTGCAGCGAATTTATCTTAGTTGTATAAATTAAAACAAACCAGTAACCACAAAAATATAGCTTCAAATTCCATAAAATAAAAAAAATTACATAGTTTCCTATTACATAAATATGGAACACTTCCAACCCAATTTTTGATTGTTTGGCAAAACATTAATTAATTATAGCGTTGTGAGTTAGGGCATTATAGCAATGTCTAAACGATATACATTGTGTAGAAAAAGTAGGACACAAGATTTTTTATTTTATTTTCTACAATTATTTTAATAAGAATTATATTTTAGATCATTCACCTTGTTGTTGTTACTTATGGCACTTTACAAGCCCGCTGACAGATCTGTCAACGATTTAAGCCGAGTGAGCGTCTCTTGTTTTTTCAGTAGCGCCAACTAGGGCCGAAAGTACGACTCCGCTACTTCATGCGTCACATTCGCTTGCACAGCCCCTTTTTACAGGGGGGAGCACATTCACACACCTCGAACAGATAGAGCACAGAAGAACAACCAACCGGGATGTCCAGATCACGGAGAAGACGCGTTACCCCTATGCCAGTCTGATCATTCACCTAAAAAGTATTAGTATCATTAACATGATATTCAAAAATAAAGTATAAATGACAACAAAAATGGTTTCTTCCGTTTGAAACCGTATAAAAAAAGTAGAAGGACAGTTATAAAAAGAACAAAATATAAGCAGTTTTAGTAAAGAATACTCTTTTTATTAGCTTTTATGACTTCGAATGTTCTGTTTGGAAGTGAATCATACAAAGTTTGGATTTTTGTTTAACAAAAATTATACCATGTGGTATTTAATGCCAATCGAAGAGCGATTCAAACTGCTTCTCACCAGCGTATATTCGATGAACAAGCATTGCCCAGATATTTTCTACTATATTCAGACCAGGGCTTTTAGCTGGCCATGGTAAAACCTACACATTATTTGCAAACTAATTTTTAACTCCATTGGCGGTGTGGGTTGAGGCTCCATCTAGTTGAAACATCCACTGTCCGCCTCCTAATTTGGAGAAATAAGGAAGAAGCTCAGAATTCAGAAAATTAATGTAGTCTGTATGCTTCTGCCTACTATTGAGAAAGACCAAACTTATCTTCCTCTATAACCAACTGCTAACCAGACCATCAAACTTTCTCCTCCCATTTGTCTGTTGAATAATATTGTTTTACATTCTTCAGACAATGACAGTAGTATTGATAACCGTCATGGGATAGCCGTTAAAAAAATTTTCATCTGAAAATATCACAGAAGTCCATTCTGTGGTCCATGACATGTGTTTCTTAGCCCAAGTGAAATAATTAATATTTGCTGCTTTCCACTTTGGATGATGTCTCTCTCTCTCTCTTTTTTTTTGAAAACGAATTTTTTGGACCTTTGGATGTAGTTGTATACTGTTTGCTTAGACACATGTATAAGTCCTGCTTGATTTCGAGTTTTTGCAACACTTCCAGTACTCATTTTAAGCTTATGAGCAAGTTGTCTTTCATCACGAGACGTTCAATTTTTTAATTCTACAATCTTCTTTTTTATTCCGCTTCTGTTTGGATTTTTAGTAAAGTTAGAAACTATATTAGTGCTGACGTGCATTATACGAGGGATCTTTAATTTTTATACGCAACAACGTGACCCTTTTGAAACTCATTTAAATGTATACCTCTAGGCCTTCTGAAGTTAAAGCATCAATGAAATTTTTAAATAAATACTTTTTTTTTGAGGAAAAACAGTTTTAAAAAATTATATACTTACTATTTTACTCATGCACATTTGACCAAATAATAAAATAATGGGTGTCCTATTTTTCTTACACACTGTAAATCATATATTCTTATCTTTCTAATTATAAATAATGGTAGCTATTTCCTTTTTACATGAAAATAAGCAAAACATTGTTAAATAAAACCTATATAAGAATCTATTACTCAGGACAAAAATATAAAAAAAATTACAAGAGACGTCTGCCCTATTTTTTTACGCTGTGTATCCAAAATACTTTACAAAAACTAAAAGATATTAGAAATCTTTCAATAATATTTCAAATTTTTTAAACAATGATCAATAAACATCGATTGTTTCAATGGCAGATTTGCTGATGATCAGATGAAATAGATTGTATACCAGAGCATAACTGAACCACGACCTATTCTTTAGTTTCTTTAACTTCTGTTTTTTCTCCTTTTAATCTAAAGAATAATGTTAATAGACATGTGGGGTCATGCAAATGATGAATGGTCATGAAAATTTTCAATACATATTGAAATATTTGTTTTTTAGACTTTCGATGATTCTAATAAATGGAGCCTGATCGTTCACAAAACATCACGTTTATTCTAAGACAAAAACGAACACACATTACATATAAACATTCTTCCGCAGAGAGGGTAACAGAAGCTCCCTCTCGTGGCGATATCAATTAGCATATCGATATTTAAAACCCCTCCCCGATGCATCCCTTGGATGTATCACAAATTAATCTTGAACCTCTAAATTATATAACCTTTCCACTGGCCTTCTTAAGGTACCATTAGAAATCTTAATCTCACAAGATCTAATTTTGCCATCTCTTATTTTACCAAATTTCCAATTACATCTTTTAACATTATTCTCTCTAGTTAGAACTACGTCATCAAGTTGAAACTGGACATAATTCTTAGGTATTTTAGAAAACATAGCAGTTGTTAGTTCCAAAATATACTCTTTATAAAACCTTTTCCAGAAATGATCTATCAATAATAATCTATATTTCCATAGGAATATATTTTGAAGATTTAGGCACAGCATTTGGTGATGGCAAAACAGTTAACTTTGACACAGTTAAGAAATGAGATGGTGACAGAGGATCTGGTTCATTTACATTACAACAGGAATAAGTAATTGGGCGTGAATTAATCACTGCCTCAACTTCAACTAACACAGTATACAATTCTTCATAAGTTAATGAAGATTTACATAAAATACGTTTTTAACATGTTATTACAGATCTTATTAACTGTTCCCAGAACCCTCCCCACCAGGAAGCACCTTCGATAATGAATTTCCAAGTAATACCATTATTCACAATAAATCTAGAAACATTTCCAACATTATACAAATATTTCAATTCTTTATCAGCTCGTTTAAATTTTTTTACATTATCAGAATATATTATCTTAGATACACCAGGACGTGAAATAAATCTACTAAATGCTTGAATGAAACACTCTGTACTTAAATTAGATACCAATTCCAAATGTATTGCTCGAGTAACGGCACAAGTAAACAAAGCAATATGGACTTTAGAACCATCTCTTAAATTTAATGGTCCCGCGAAATTAATTCAAATTACCTCAAATGGTTGCGACTTCTCAATTCGATCAGGAGGAAGGGGAGCTGAAATTTCTTGACCCGGATTAGCATTAGTTTTTTTACAAAATCTACAACTATATAAGATTGATTTTATGAAACGTCTAGCTCTTAAAATCCAAAATTTGGCTCTTTTTTGAATTAAAGTTTCGTTAATACCACTATGAAGAACTTTTTCATGATTATTTAAAACAATAAGACGAGAAAAATAATCACTAGGCAATATAATAGGATTCACTTCATCTACATCTAAAGAAGATTTAACTAATCTACTCTTTATTCTTAATAAACCCTTAACATCAATTATAGGATTAAGACCATAGAATTCAGAATCCTTATTTATACACTTTTTACTTTTGATACAATTAATTTCATTTGAAAAACACTGAAAATATGACAATTTTATCCAATAATCCATAGAACTGGATACTCCTTCTGTTGTTAAATGTCCAACTGTTTTTTTGTTGTGATTTTAAGTTTTCCAGAAACCTAAACACAAATGCAATAACTCGTAATAATTTAGGTAAATTGCTGAAATTTTTAATGTCAAGTATTGGTTCCACAATATCAGCACTCGTAGGTAGTGAAATAAAACGTTTCTCAGTGGAGATACTTAATGGATGAGGGTCACTGTCGTCATAAGATGACACAAAAGCTATATATTGTTAAAGTAGCCATTGTGGACCATGCCACCAAACTTGATCATTCACCAAATTTTTAACACTGAGACCTCTTGTGATTTTATCAGCAGGATTCTCTGAGCCAGGACAATGCTTCCATACTTCAGATGGTGTTTTTTCTTGAATTTCTGTCACTCGATTCTGTACGAAGGTCTTCCATCGACGAGGATTATTTTTAATCCAATAAAGCACCATTTTTGAGTCCACATATAGAAGGAAGCTTTTGCAAAATGTTCTCGAATAGAAGCAATTAGTAGGGAACCTAATAATGCAGCCATGAGTTCAAGTCTCGGTAAATACAACTTTTTAAGTACAGCAACTATGCCTTTGGAGATAACAAAAAAGGTTTTAGTTTCATTCTGGTATGGAAACTTGAGATACACAACAGACCCATAGGCAGTCTGTGGACTGTCGTTGAAAGAATGCACCTCCCAATCGTGAGATATGTCAACATCAGTACAGGAATACGAGCGTGGTATTTGAACTTCCGGTAATTCCTTCAATTGCTCATACCATTTTATCCATTTGGATAGTAATTCTGCTGGAATAGGTTTATTCCAGTCAATACCAGTAAGCCATAAATCTTGGAAAAGCACCTTTTTCTTAAATCTCGTAGGGATCAAGAAATGCTTGAAGGTCGAAAATTCTAGAGACAGCTTTCAAAACAGAAAAGCTTGGTTTGTTCATTTTCCTGTATAAATTCAATTATATCTTGTGCACTAAATGAGAAAACATCATTATGAGTGTTCCATTCGAGTTCCAATACCTTTGCAGATGAATCGCACAAAGGCACTGAATCTCTCCGTTTTTCTGTCTCGTAATCCTTTCGTAAAACAGGAGAATTTGACTTCCACTTCGTTAAATTAATTCATTGAAGCTTTTTTCATAATGGTATTATCATTGTGATAGACTTCAATTCCAGTATCTGTTCCACAAATGAAGTCATCAACATACATGTAGTTACTGAGAAGTTCTATAGTTTTCGGATATTCATTTTCAAATTTCTTCAATAAAAGGGTTGGATTTAGCTCCGAACATCACACGGCATATCCTGTAAATCTGCACCTTTGGATTCGATCAATTCGATTCATCGTGCATCCATAGAAATCGTACGGCATCCCGATCATCACAATTAATTGATATTTGAAGGAATGCCTTTTTAATGTCTGCAGTAAAGGAGATTCGATGTATTCTAAATTGCAGCAAATCTTTCAAAAGTTCAGGAATAAGATTTGGACCTTGAAGTAAACAATCGTTTAACGATTTCTGAATTTTTTTTCCTTTGAAGATGCATCATAAACCACACGCAATTTTGTAGAAGTGTGGCGTTTTCTCAGCACTGTTCGATGTGGAATGTAATAAGTCCTTTCGTTTTCAGTTGCATTGGGATCTATCTTTTCTACAATACTATCTTTGATTTGATTACGTATAACGTCTATATTCCTCATAAAAATTCAAGTTAGAGCGAAATTGCTTCAATAGATTAAAGAATCTTTTTTCTGCGTTTACGTAATTGTAATGTAATGTGACATTTTCATTAATCCGAGGCAATCTAATTTCATAACGGCTTTTTTTTTCTCTATCGATTTTTCAATCTCAAAGCCTTTTAATATTATAATCGCTCATCGGGACAATCTACACAAGGATTCAATATTCCAAAATGTTTCCAATGTTCTTGACAACTCCTCTTCAAGTAATAAATTAGAGCAAATGGTATCCGCTAAGTTGAACTCCGAAAGAGAAAAGCGACCTTGAATACATCAGCCGAATATTGTATTCAAAGCAACTTCGTTTATTCTTTTTATTTCTTCTTTCGCTTATTTCCATAAACAATCTGCCCCTATTAGAATTGAAATGGATTCTTGATCTGTACTGTGATGAGTCATCAGTAATATTACAAACTTTCTAAGGTCAGATTTTATTTTTTCATCCACCGGTTTCAGTTCTGTAGTTACAAT
The DNA here is from genome assembly GCA_026543865.1 of Argiope aurantia. Classification (NCBI taxonomy): domain Eukaryota; kingdom Metazoa; phylum Arthropoda; class Arachnida; order Araneae; family Araneidae; genus Argiope; species Argiope aurantia. The sequence continues at coordinate 524,821 of JAPMOR010001988.1, forward strand.
CAATGGAGCTTCGATGACGTCAAGAGTGATACATTTCTCTGGCTGGTTTATATTTCGTAACGGTAATTCTACTTCCGTCGGCGTCAATGTTTACTTTCCTTTTCTGCAAATGTATGAATGTTTAGACTAGAATAGCCTTTCGATAGGAGTCCTAATTTTTTAGAAATGTCTTCTCTGATGAATAAAACTTGACTTCCTCCATCTAAAAGACATCTTAAAACACAATTCTTTCTTTTACCTTTTGCAATAGCATAAACAGTTTGAAGGATGACGTCAGACATTGTGGCTGTAGCAGAGGAATGAAAAATGGAGACGGATTCTTCTTTTTCGAGAATGCGAGATGGAATAAGAGCATTCTGATTTAAACATACAGATTCGCTGTGTGGTTTTTCACATTTATTGCACTATAAATGCTTTTTTAAACAGAACCTTTTCTTGTATCTTGTCATTAAAAGGGTTTCGAATAGTTCTTAAGATTTGCAGCTTCAGGACAATTAACTTCTTTCCTCAAAAACTCCATCAGTTCTTTAATATCAAACTGCGATTGTTCTTTCTGATTTCGATTGAATTCAATTCTTCTGAGATTTTCTACAAAATTATAGAACAAAGTGAATTTCCATAACTTCTGGAAGTAACATTCAATGATTTTAACCTTCGAATTTGAATTCCGCATTCATCAGAAAGTTTCCGCAATGCTTTAACATTTGATATGTTTCCAATAGATTTTCAATACATAACAGTTTGTTCATGTGCGAACTAATGACAATATCTTGCCTTCCGAAGCGATCTTTTAGTATTTCAATCGAAGAATCGTAATTTCGATCACTAATATTAAATCCAGATATAACAGATAATGCATACCATTAAGCAAAGATTTCAAATACGTAAATTTTTTGGTTTTGCTCAAACTTTCATTATTGCGAATAGCACATTCAAACCGATTCCAAAAGTCAAGCCATTTACTTGAATCTCCGTAAAAAATGCTCATTTGGAGGCGAGGCATTTTCTTCACTTTCGTTTCAGGAACAGTTCGATTTATCCAAGTTTCGTTTACAATAACGACTGCGTCATCATTTCCGGAGTTCTGGTTTATGTACCTTTGAAATTGTCCAAAGAATTGCTTGTTTCTGATATTCCTGACTTTTAATTATCTCTTCTTCCAATTTATTTACGGACGTATCGGTTTCAATTTGCGAGTTCAAGAGTTTCAGATCCATCATTTTTGCATCCAATTGATTACTACAATTTCGCAACATTTCAAGTTTTTCCTCGACAGTAAATAATTGAATTCAATCTCTTTTATTAATTTTGTAGTCAACTGTCTAATTACTGCGAGCTTCTTTTTGTTCTTTTCTAACTCCATTTTAGAAAAAAAAAAGTTAAGTCTAACAATTTATTATCTGATTTATCTAAAGAGTTCCATATTCCTGGGTTTCGGCACTCTAAAATATTTCTGTGTTAAACTTTCGATGATTCTAATAAATGGAGCCTGATCGTTTACAAGACATAACGTTTATTCTAAGACAAAAACTAACTCACATTACATATAAACATTCTTCCTCAGAGAGGGTAACAGAATAGATATCGCCATCTCGTGGCGATATCAATTAGCATATCAATATTTAACACATATGAAATAAATGCCATTTTATAATAGTGCCATCTATCGGTAAATTTTGGTACTACATTTTTTATAAAATTTAGAATTTTTACATAATTATCTTTATGAATCACGTGATTTGAATTTCTTGTAGTTCAAATTTTATTTCTTTTGAACCACTAGAACGTATTCTAGTGCCCTTAAAGTGATTTCTTGCTAACCCTGTGTATTTTTTTAAAAAAATTCAGAATTTACGTTATCATTGCTACTTCAAACGTCGAACACTTTTAATGTTAGTGTTTTGAACCGCAATTATTTTTTTTATTAAAAAAAAGCAATAAATATAAGTAGGAAAGGAAAACTATCAGTAATGCCTCTAAAAAGTATAGATAAATAAGGATTGTTTGAAAAAGCGTAATTTGTAATTGTATTGACAATGCATCGATATATATAAATAAACTTGAATTGCTTATTCTTATAAAAATGAAATTTTGTGGTTTTTATACTTTTTTGCTATCTTTCTAATGTTCTAGAATTTCAAATTTCTTCACTTGTGTATTATTTATTGTTTTTATGCCTTAATTATTGGTACTTGAATTAATTTAACTGAATTTTTATTTCACACTAGCCGCCTTTGGCGACCAGTCAGTGCGCCAGTATTACCGCTCGCTGCAATTTTCAATTAAATATTTTAAGTAACTGGTCTCTTAATAGATTATCAAACAAAACATTTTTAATCTTCCAATTTTGATAGTCATACCAAACTTATACTGTTGTTTAGATTGTTTCGTTCAATTTACTATATATATTTTGCTAATTTGTTGTCATTTCCGGTAAAACTTCAACTTTAATTTAAAATGGAAATGATGAAATTGCAATTAATATAAAGATATTTTTTAATAAAACCAAGCGTTTTATTTTATTTATCATCTTTAATTTTATTTGTTTATTATTATTATTATTGAATATGAGTATTGCAAATAGAATCGCTGGGTATTTTAGTCTTATGTGAACTACAAAATAGTTTTCATAATTTATGTAATATCTGAAACAATAACTCAATAAAAATTTCTCAGATTCAGCATAAAATTCAGTTTTTAGTTTTGCTTTCAAAAGGATTGAAATGAAATCAATAATAATATTTTGTTCTGGCCTATAAATATATTTCGAAAATTATGAAATCTAAATTTAATGCAGTAAGGTATCATATTCTGAGAAATATTCTGGACACACCAAATTTTAAATAATGAATGAATGTTTCTATTTTCCAAGATCAACTAAGACTTATTTATGAAGTTTTGAATGTTAAAAATTTAGAAAAACTCAACATTTTCATAATCTTAGGCCAATTAATCTTGAGAAACCTGCGCGCTGATTGGCGTATTTTCTTTGAAACGATCGATGGAAAATCTAAAATTATCCTTTTTTTATTGAATAGTGATATTCAAATTTTTGCAGATTTCATTTCCAAAAAAATTTAATTTATTTTTAATTGGAGCTTTAATCAATGTGATGGCAACACTTTGAAGAAAGCTAATTTTCACCTATGAATGCGAAACGTGCTCGTGCAGCTTAAATTTTATTTTTATTTTGTACGAAAAATATAGTTAAAATATTTATTTAAAAATAGAAATTTAATTTTAAGGTTAAAACTTTGGTAACATTTAAAATATAAATTTTTGATCTTTAACTTGATGTAAAAATCTTTTTTGTGCGGTAATATTTTCGGAAGTTATAGCAGAAGCACGCCAAAATTTCGCTTACTTTTTAAATAAATAAAATTCTAATTAAAAATTCGAAAAAATAACCCCCAGCTGCTCAGTCCCGATCTCCAAGGTATACACGTGCCATATTTGGTAGCTGTAGGTCAAACGGTCTGGCCCGTAGAGCGCCAAAACACACACACACACACACACACACACACACACACACACACACACACA
>JAPMOR010001988.1:528373-590536 GCA_026543865.1 Argiope aurantia
ACACACACACACACACACACACACACACACACACACACACACACACACACACACACACACACACACACACACACACACACACATTGAGCTTTATTATATGTATAGATGAGCGTTGTAAACTGGTATTTAATTTCGGAATAAAAATATTTCAACATTTTTTTATACTTACGAAAGTAAAGAATTGTACTTAGAAACAGAAAATAATTAAAATCAAAATGCATTTTAGCAGACTATTAATTTGCTTTCTATTAATTTGCACTATTATTTGCTTTTAAAATATGCTTATTTGCATATTCCTTTTAGTTACGTTACTTTATACCATAGTATATTTCTAACAATATTTGAAGATTTACTAAATGAAAAGGCTTTCTTTATTCATTAAAATAAAACTTCAGCGGAAAAATCGTTATTTTATATATTGATAATGAAAGGTTTAATATTAGAATTTGCGGAAGTTCTTCACTCCTCTCTGTTATTATCATGTCAATAAACGATTTTACGATATTTAGTTGAGGAGATGATTAGTTAATCAATTTGATGTGAGAAAAAATATTGCATTGTATAGATTATTAATCTTTGCAGTTTGTTTACGGCTAGTTTATCCGCGAAGGATGCAAAATCTTTTTAAATAAAACAATACAACGTAATAGTATTAGTTTCAGTGAAGTCAATAAATCAAAATTCTTCTCTTTCTAGTTTATTACATTCAGAAAAATAAATAACTTCATGTTCAAATTTTAGTGAACCTCATTGAATCATTTCTAATGATATATTTCGTTATCTAAATTTCAAGCTCGGAATTAAATAGAAATATAGCAATAAATCATTTTCCCAATCTTCACTGTTTCACATTTTAATACAAAATTTAAAATTTTTACTGTGATTTGTTTTAAACTGAATGGAATTTTGTGAATTTTCAGTTTCATTTTGAAATTTAATTTCATTCATTTCTGACTTTTGTTATTTTTAAAAAAAGTATATTTCAGATATAATAGTAGGATTATTATATATTTTATAGAATTCTATCTGTTCATAAATATTCCTTGCTTACTTTGAAACGATCGTTGATGACATGCCAGATTTCAGTTTATAAAGGAAATTTAATAAATAACGAATTAACATACGAAAGAGCAATCAAAGTCAATGTAGATCAAAATATTTATTGGGATTACTGCTGAGATATTTTTATGGATAATAGTATAGATTCTTCTATGATTAAATTCTTATAAAAAGTCACAAAGCACTTATTCTTATAAAAGTCAAAAGTTTTTCACAAAGCACTTTAGAATCATATGCATAGTTAGATTTTTGAACCCTTGATTCCGAAATTTCTTTTCTGAAGACCCTTCATTTCATCTGCACGTCATCAGACCGAAGTTCAAAATTACGAAGTCGTCCCATAATAACCCTAGTGTTGATTTAAAAAGGGGCGTTAATGTAATTAATTAACTACACTCATCATCAGCAAAAGAAAAAAAAAGTTATATGGAAAAATGTCCGGATTGAAGGGAATGATGTATGGAATCAATTTGAGCTGATCATTCATGGGATACATTGTTTTGCAGAGGTTGACAGTGACGGTAATTAGTTTTAGATCAAAAAAGTTATTTCTATTTTATTGACCTTTCTATACCAAAAATTCCCAGCAGTGATCTTATTTTTCTGTTTCTGTATTGTAAGTTCAATATTGAATAAGTGGTAAGTTCACATGACCACTTATTGTTTCAAGTTCGTTGAATGAATTTGAACAGAGAGTAAAACTGATTGTTCTTTTCTTTATATTAGCTGACTGCTGGTACCTCTTGATGTATCCATAGTGAATAAAATAATTATTATTTGGGTGCTGTTTGTTTTTTGAAAATTTTCAAATAACTTCTACTTTTTTATGATTTGATAAATATTACTTGATTATGGTAATCTTATGTTAATGAACCATTACTATTCAAATAGGTAATAAAAGCTTTCTAAAATTTTTCTATTTCTTTGTTTCCAAATGTAATTTGTATTTCAAACAGACAGAATATTCTGGGGGTATAAAAATAACCCATACGGTAATTATTTAACATCTTAGCAATATATTCGAAAATTCTGCTTAATGAATGCATAGTTTCCATTTTAATATTTAAAATTGAAGGAATTAGTTTGAATAATATAAGACTTAATTTAAATTTCTGCATTAGTTTAAATCTTTTCTGAATAACCTATTAGTTAATTAACGTAATAAAAATATTACGCTTAAAATTGCTGCAAATTTAAATAGAATGATTCAATGACAATTATTATAGATTAAAGTTAGATTTATTATAATTAGAAAAAGTAATTAGAGAATAGATGAAATATAAATATTTAGTAGTCGAATTGATTAAACTGAACGTTTAAAAAAATCAAAGGCATAGTTAAATTGCATTAAAATATACCCTCTTATTAGGGAATTATTAGGGGTACGTTAGACAAGAAAATTACGTTTAAAACATTGAAGCATTCATTTTATTTCCCTCTATAACGCTTAGTTGCCGGCGTCTTGGCATAGGAGTAGCGCGTCTTCCCCTTGATCTGGGCGTCCTGGGTTCGAGTTCCGGTTTGGGCATGGTTGTTCTTCCGTTGTTTTATCTGGGAGATGTGTGAATGTGCTCTCCTGTAAAAAAGGGTTGTGCAAGTGAATGAGTGATGCATGAGTAGCAAAGCCGTACTCTTGGTCCTAGTTGGCGCTATTAAAAAAACAAGAGGCGCTACTAAAAAAACATGGACAAGCCCGCTGTCTTCTTAACAGCGAGCTTGTCCATGGCAAGTTCCATAAGAAACAACAACAACACTTAGTTCTGTAATTATTGAATAAAAATGATTTTGTTGAAAATCAGAATTATTCCCTAAATGCTCTTCGAACTGAGAATTTAAACTTCTTTAATAAAAGCTTAGATTGAAACTGTTTATATTGAATAAACTTGGAATTGGAGTAAAAATTGCATTTCAGCTTAGAATCTTTTCCAACCTATTACGAACTTTATCTTCGAACGGTTTTTTCGTGAACTTCAAGCTATTCCGAAATAACGGAAATAGTCTTCAAGCTAAGAACATTTATTCTCGCTGAATATTTCAAAATGGTAAGCCGGATTTACGCAGAGCAAAATATTCGGGAATATTTCTGGTGGATTTAGGGAATTTTCTCAGGGATTTAGAAGAAATTCAATAAAGCGTGGGGATTTTAAGAAAAGTAGCGGATGTATGAACGCAATTAATCAGTTCTTCAGTTTCAATTTGAATTTTCTGCGGAACAGCCATTTTAAAAGTTTCTATTTTCTTTCTTTTTCTTGAGGAAAATATTTTAATAAATATTCATGAATCTTTATTTCTGAAAAATTCCTAAAGTTTTAGCTCATTGTTTAATCTTTTGAATCGTTTGGTTCAAGAATAATTCATTTTTTAAGTATAGAATATTGCATTAATTATTAATTATAGAAAACGAAAATTTCATCTAATGAAGGCAATTGTTTGAAGAAAAAGAAAGGATTTTGAAAAATAACAATCTTTAATAAGTGAATAAAATGAAATTAAATAATATTAAATACAACGAAATTGGGCTATTTCGAACATTTTTAATTAGAATTCCTTTTCTAATCTTTTGATTTCGCTGTAATGTAATATTTAAAGATCGCCTACAATTTGAATTTGTTTTAATTATGTTAAAATTAAAAATTAAAAAGCTTTTTTTTAAATTTCTGAATTTATTTTGGTTAGTCAAGTATATTTGCGCATGGTTCATTTAATCATTAAAGTTGAATAATTTTACAATGACTAATTGAAATGAAGACTTAATTAAGAAAATGTATTAAATAAAAATAAACTACAAAACTTTTAAAACTCGCTGCGCACAAGTATACCTCTTAAATTAAATTTACATTTAAATTAAAATGTTTAACTTTTTTGTGTTCAAATTGCTTTTTATTCTTTGCTTCTCTAAATTACTTATCTGCGTTTTGAAGTTATTATTATTAAAGTTTTAAAATATTTTTGCAGTTATTATAAAATCAAATATTTTCTCTTTATATATTGAAATAATTTATCATTTATCTATTAATTATGCGTTATTGTATTAGAAAAAAATGATAAAATTTTATAAAAAAATTTTTACTAACTGGTTTAGTTTAAATTTATAATTTTGTCCTTCTCAAACTGAATTTTTATATACATCGAAGTCTTATTTTGGATACATCGGCTTCGAAAAAGATAAGCTCCAAAATACTAGGTTTTATGGTAACTTTATGTGTTCATGTATAATACATTGATACATATTCTTAATTTGAGAAATATTTAACTAAATACATCCGGACAAAACAAAATCCTTGTAGCTTTACATACTGTGTAATTCCATGATATATTAAAATTCTCAAATACAATGTAATACAAAAATAGAAAAAAATATCGATATCTGCTTAAATATATGTCATATACTACACTGTTTTTTAAACCTATTCTACAGACTGCTTTTCCGTAGTTTTCATTTCTTACTGCTGGCAAATATAAAATTTCTAGCGATATTTTATTGCAAATCCATTATAGAGAATTAATCAGTTTGAGGAATGTTTTAGTTCGCATTTTCTAGCATTATCGCTTACTTATAGAATAGAATATTAAAAACGATAAAAGACGAGAATACATTATCTAGAGTGCTACAGAAATAGATGTTTATTTTATTGTCATTGGGAAGATAATCAATTAAAATCAATGTAAAGTTATGTGTTGTCTTGACATCTTTCTTCTTATATGTTAAGACAAATCAAGCAGCATTAAAAATGAAAATTGGCTTGAAAAACGCATAATCACTTACTTTATATTTGCCAATTTTTGACGGCCATTTCACGTCGTTCACATTCATTAGGGATTAAACACATGTGCATTTTTGTCAATCTTTTTTGAATTTATAATAAGTGAATATAAACCTAATTAAATCATGAAAGTTGATTTCATAAATAAAATTTTCTGACTATGGTGACACATTCGGTATCCTATCTCCACCTTTCCATTTTAAGCAAATGTCATAAAATCTCCAAAACACATCATATACAGGCAGAAGCAATGGGCAGAAACATAAAAGAGAAAATATTTACTTTAATGATTTATTTTTGTTGTTAACTGAATATATTTTGTGAATAATTTGCCTAAGTAGCATTAAGTAAGTTTATTTTTATTTTATTTTATTGTCTTCCAAGTACTTTTTAAAACAATTATTTACTTTCCCTCCTTTGAACTGGGATAGATTTATAAATTTAATCATGAAGCAATAGTAATGATTTTTACTTTCTCGTATACGAAGTATAGAGAAAGTATTTTGGAATAAAAAAAAAATCTGGATTCGACATTTTGAAGCATCGCAGCGTTTCAGACCTCCATGAATCCGAAAAACATATACTTGGCATTATGTCTGTCTATATGTCTGTGGATGTGATAAATCAAAAACGCTTTGAGCTATACGAAGGAGATTTGGTAAGTGAACTTACAACCAAATTTGTAGATTTTTATCAAAATTGAACGAAATCTATTTGTCCGGCTGTTCGAGTATAAGGAAACTTGATAGCTAAAAAAGGCAAACAGCTTGTAAATAAGATTTGTACATAAATTTAGCATCTGAAGTACAGATTTTAAACAATTTTTTTTAAAACTTTTGTCAGTGGTTGATCATCCATCGGTCTGCACTTTCGCATGCATGTAAGCGCAATAATTCAGAAACATAAGATTTAAATGAATGAAATTCGGTAATTCGTCATGTAACTACAATTGCAATTCTGTGTCAAATTTTGATGCCCGCCGGTTGGTGAAAAGGCGTTCAAAAATGTATCCACTTAAAATAAGTTTAGTAAAAATGCTACATTCACGGGAAAATACGACATTTTGCAAATATCGTTCATCAATGTTATGTAAGGTATTCGGGGTCTTCGCCCAAATCCATAATTTTATGTGGCATATTGAGATAAAATTTGTTTGAATAGTATGCGTAAAATTCGTAAAAACGACTCCCTCTGGTTTATTCCTTAATCATTATTACGCGAAATTCTGAATAAAAATTTAATTAATTTTCATTTAGAATTTCTAATTTTATTCTGAAATAAAAGAAAACAAGGTTTAAGGTTTTCTTGTAGCAAGCAATGTCCCAAAGTGTAGGTCGCGAGTCATTTTTTGATATTTAGCCAGAAGATTTTTAATGTGTATGTGTCTTTCCATAATTTCCAAATATAAAATTTAATTTCATAATTTCCAAAAATACAATATTTTTTAGGGTAGAAAATGTTGAATAGGAAAGCATTTCTCAAATTTTTACATTTTCCATCAATGATTTAGGAGCATATAACAACATAAGCCGTCTTTATGCTGTTTCAGTTTCGGAAATCTTTTTGTGGTATTTTCGTACATTTTTTTCTATAATTTTAATACATTAAGAAAAAAAAATTTTTAGTATACCGTACAAAATTATTTCTCATTTTTTTAATAACTGCTTTTATACACATCCGCTTACATTTTATACGAGAGCATTATCGATGTGATATCATAAAGAATGCATTCAAAAAATAAAATAGACGAATCAAGCTTAAAACATTATTATGTTCACAGTATTTCGGATTACACATTCTATTATCCTTTTCCGCATTAAAATACATTACATTCATTAAAATTTCTAAAACTTGCAATTTTATATATATTTTATTAAATTTCAGAAAGTTTATTTCATGTGTTAGCGTTTGAATTTAAAGAAGAATTAATTTAATTACATTTCTTTCCTTTCAGAAATCTTAATATTAAAGTTCATCTTTCTTAGAAATCTTGGGTTTCTAATAGATAAACAATTTCTATACATCGAACAAATTTTCTTGGCAACAGATAAAACTTGAAAATATGTAAAGCATTAAGCATATGTAAAGCATAGAAGTATCAGAAATTCTTAGAGTTTCCGATTCTTACTCTTTAAGATATTCTTGGAATTATAAAATAGTTTGCGAAAACACACTGAAAACGTTTTAATGAATCAAATGTTATTCTTAGCTTCAATTTCAATGATTTTTTTCTAACTTGGTATGAAATTCTTATTTTAAATTCAGTTTAGCTATATTTATATATATTTTATAATGAGCTTAGATTCCAATGGAAAGTCTTTATATTTGAAAGAGAAATTCCCCTTGATAAGATATATAGAATGCTGAATGAAGTTGAATGAAAATGTATAAAATTTCAAAAAACAAGGTATCAACTGTTTTGATACATTTTAAACTTTCTCTTGTTTGAAATATATGAAAGGAAAGCAGTGTAATTTAGAAAAAAAAAATGATATCAGGATTTTGACGAATCTCCATGTTCGACGTTTCCAAGTTCGAAAAACATTTTGGAATTATGTCTCAGTGTTGCTCAGCCTGTTTGTAAACACGATAAATGAAAAACGCTTTCTACTAGTAGGGAGAAATTAGGTTTTTAATGTCAGTGTTTTAATATCAGAATTGTAAATTTCAGTCAAATTTTGAATGAAATCTATTCAAAGGATATTTTTCTGTCTTTAAAGCAATTAATAAGTGCAGGGAGTGGCAAAAATAACTCGGATAAAGTTATTACATCACAGAATAGAAGTTAATTAATTCCATTTTTATTTTTGTTCATTTCTTTCTGTCTACCACTTTAATTATAACACATTTTATAATGTATCTTTTAGTTTGCCTATTTTTTTTGGATTTTTTACAATGCAAAGCAAAATATATGCTATTTTAAAGTTGTTTAAGTAAGGAGAACTAACAGTATGAGGTCGTTCTTTTGCTTAATATGTCTCTTCAAACAGTGCCTGATGCAATCTATCGTTTCAAAGAACTTGGCAATGATGGTCAAAATCCAGGAAGTGAATGAAAATGTATGGTAAACACTTGCAATAGTCGTAAGGTTATCAAAAAGCGAGATCAATGAAATTCGAAGGTTTCCATGAGAAAGATCGCTCTTGAACTGGGAATAAAGGACCGGTGAGTCAACGAATGGCAAAACTGGAGCCTTACAAGATTCAAGAAGTTCAGCTTCTCACTGAGGAAAACAAATTCGTACAGCTCCAAAAGCACCGAAAATTTTTGAAACGGGCGCAAATCAGAGCTCGGAGAGATTCCTTTCCACTAATGAGAAGCTTTTTACCTTCCAAAAACTCATAACTCCTAGAACTATAGGATGTAGTCTGTAGATGCTCCAAGCATTTCAGAAAGTGGTGAACATCGCAAATATCCAAAGTCGGTCGTGGTCTAGGGCGGAATTTGCGCAAGCGGCAAAACATCTCTGGTTTTTTGTGGATGAGGCCGTTAAAATAAGTCAAAAAATGTACCAACGGGACATTTTAGAAGCTATTGTATTTCCGTAGGCCAAAACGCACTTCGGCAATGTAAAGTGGGGGTTTCGACAAGATTCGCACCAGATCACAAAGCTAAAAGGGCGTAAGTTGGTGTGAGGCGCATTTTCTAGACGTGATTTCATCTGGTGAGTGTGCACAATACTCACCGAATCTCAATTCTATGAATACAGTGTATGATCTATTTTGGAGTCTAGACTTGCACTAAACGACATAAAAGTTTGGACTCTCTAAGGCAATGGCTTCGGCGGGAATGGTATATATTAAAGGTAGAAGACTTTCGGCACATCGCTGAAAATTTCAATAAGTGTTTGCGCCTCTGCATCATTACAAAAGGCAGCCACTTTGAAACAAATTAAATTTATTCATTAGTAAAAGTCTACTCTTTTTATTAGCTGTTATATTTTGTTAATTTATTTGTTTTTAATAAAGTTATATTAAAAAATGTATGTCCGGTTTTACTGCTGCACCCTGTAAGTTGTAAGTACTATTGCGGCAAAACGGAAAAAAAAAAAAATGAATCAAAATTTCGTACACCAATTTAGCATCAAAAATATAGATATGTAATCGCAGCCGAATAATTCAACACGTCCTGAAGCATAGGTAAAATGAATGACCGGTACCGACAGCATTAGCTAGAATTAATTTTGAGTTCTAAGAGCGGTCCCCGTTCACTGTAAAACCCACCTGTAAGACCGTAGGAGGCACGTTTGGTACGTTTCGTTCGGTAGGGGGTAATCCCCCCGCAGCATTTTTATACCCGCTAGGGTGAAGAAAACCTACCACCATTCCGGAAGTTTATCATTCTCATATTTGAGATGCCACCGGGGCGATAGTATAGACCTGTAAACAATTTTGAACGAAATATGTGAAAGGTTTGACCGTCTATCGGCTTCTACATTAGAATACATACGGAGCAATACTGTTTAAAAAACAAAATGCCTTATATAAATAAAACTTGTTATGTGATATTATTACTAAAATTGAGGCATTGTAGCAATTTTTTGGTTTAAAATTGTTGAAAAAAAATGCAGAAATGTATATTGTATTTAAAAAAAAAAAAAAAAAAACGCTCATTTGCTGAATTCCAAAATTAAATATCTGAGCATTTGTTGAGTTCACGGACTTTTCTAGCCCTTAATTTTCATGTGGGGTTGCGGGGATATCATTTTTATTAGTGAATATGCAAGAAACTTTTTCTGAAACCGCATTCGATAATTAAAAAAAAAAGTCTATAATGATAATAGTTTGATTATTTAATTCTTCATTAAACCTAAAAATAAACAAGTTTCATTAAAAAATATATATAATATAAATATAAAAATAACAAAAATAATTAAATTCCGAAAAAATTTCTTTAAAATAAAATTTATATATATCAAATTTGTTTTCGTTTTTTTTTTCTGGAATCTTCTATTGATATATAAAGATTCGACTTTGTTACGTTTGTTTGTCACTTAATAAACAACTTTTGGTAGAATGTATTAAATATAGTGAATAAAATACTTTTCCTTCTGTTACTTTCGAAACCCTCCCTATTTTCAAAATATAATTGTTGACTTCAAAAATAAAATGTTAAAGAATTTTTTTTAAATTTTTTTTTTAAATATGGAAATGTAAATTTAACTTCTGGATTAAAATGCGCTCAGGGATCAGGCTTACATGAAATATGGCAGAAACGTATGGAGAAAAACGCTTTAGTTGTTTTAATTTATTATGCTGCTAGCTAGAAAACGAACTTAGTTCTAAGTAAAAAAAAATTAAAAAAAAAAAAAACCTCCTCAACGAAATGTTTTAATAGGATTAGGGTAAAAGCTTTTATACACCACTAACATTACATTCTAGGCCTAAAAATTATCCCTTCTCCAAATAAATAAATAAAGGGTCGTGTAGTAATCCACTTTTTTCTTGCTCTCGCTGTAAAAAAGAGCTTTTTACTAATTTATTATATGAAGATATCATTTATTTAAAAAAAATCCTTTCGGTAACTTGGAAAGCGAAAGTAGATTCCTTATCAGCTAAGTAAATATTTTCAAATTCCTTTCAATTCTTAAGCAAAAACAATGAAATTTTTCAAACTGGAGCGTCCTTAGATGATGATTTTATTGATATCGCATGATTACATATGGCAATACAGACCATGTTGAATATTTATTTTGCATTTATTTCAAAATAAATAATTATTATGATCTATATTAATTATCCACATTTAAATAAATAAATAATTATATTATAAACAATTGAAAGAACTAAAACACGCGCAGCTTTTGAAATTTTCTAAACATACCCATTTTACATAATGTTCCAATAAATATTTCTCTACGCTATTAAACATTGATCAGTGTGCCTTTAACAGCTTCAGATTAAGGAAAGGGAGGGAATAAGAGTGTGTGGAAGATCTTTATTTAAAAGTGTCTATACAGATAAAGCTGAAATTGTCGAAGATTGGAATGAATATCATTTTTCAGCCCATAATTTTTAATCAATGCAGCTGTCAGAAAACTTATAATACGAATTTTTTTTTGTCTTAATGAGACGTTAATTCGCCTGATTTGATTTGTTTATCAGAAATTCTAGAGAAGATATGGAAGATATAAAGTAGATATATTGTAAATCCTAAAGAAGATATAAAGAATATTCGCCTAGTAAAAATTTCAACTCCCAATATTTGCAAACATTTTCTGCATGTCATGAGAACCATTGCAACAGGCTGTCTTCCTATAAGAAATATACCTGAAAAGAGTATAATTTAATAAATATTAGACATTATTCAAATGAATCCTTTTTATTTCTATTATAATGAAGTAATATATGAGTATCTAAAAAACTATTGACCTAGAACTATCAAATTTTGAACAGATATACTTTGGAAGTTCACTTAGATCTGAATTTTAAAACTTTAACTAATAAAATAACAAGCGAAATTTTTATATTTTTTCACCATAAATTATTACAGCACCAAATTTACCTATACATCACGTTAAAATTCGAAAAATTATCTTTTCTATGTTGATAGTTTATTTGCTGAACAATTTTTATTAATTTTTAATTTTTTTTCAAAAATATTTTATTAAAACAACTTTATATTCCATTATTGTGAAATATTTTTTGCTATAAATATTTCATCTTGTATTTATTTCTCTCATGTTATTGATTAAGAATTAAAGGTAGGATTTATTTTTCTCATATTAAGTATGTTTCTGTTAAAAGTATGTTCTCACAAAATTTTGAGGAATTTACAAATGAACTCTATTTCATATAAAGTTCCTTCTCAATTTAAGTTTAAATTTTAAGTCAGAAGATAAAAGTTTAGCGATAATAATGAGCATTTTATTTAGCACAAAAACAAAATGGAGTTAGATATCTTAAATTTTACGAGTTCCTTTGAAGTTTAAAAATACTTTTCTGAGGAAATCATTACAAGCAAAGTACTAGGAATACTTAATTGAGACTTTTCACAATCATTAATCTTGCGTATTAGTTGGTCACCGAAGATAGTATATATGATTTCAAATACAATTTTTTTAATTCGTTTATAGAAAATAATGAAAATGTATGGTAATCATTGAAAATTTGAGCATTGAGAATTTGGCGAATCTCCACGTTATTTTAGGAATGGTGCATGTTATCTGTGAACGCGCTATTAAGAAACTTAATGGATAATATTTGGTAAAAACTCTTTAAACAAAAATTGAAAATTTAAATCATCTGCAGAAAGACGAACAGTCTATGAGAAATTTGCATATCAGTCCCTTGAATTCAAAGAATTAGGAAAGTAAGGAATGAAATAAGTAAAAGAGGACGCAATCACAATAATGGTAGAACAATTCAAACATAAAGCACAACATTTAAAATAAAAACCTGGAGTGATTGTCTCGAAGTGTTCTCGCATACTTAAAAATCGAAGTGTTATTTTCCTTTCTGCATAAAGTTGTGGAATTTGGGCACAGTCGTGAATGTCACAGGTGCTCAGATTTTTATTTTCAAAGTCCTATACATGAGAGTTTTTGCTTCGTTGCATAAACGGTAATTAAACTTGTGTAATAATTGCAAGGCATTGACTAACAGTCGTTATTAAATTTCTAACTGTGGCATCAATCTAATTCGCAATCTATGACGATTTTTTTAGACATTTTACTCACTACCATACGGGTAATACATAAATACCAGAAAATCGAATATATATTTTCGAATATGTATATGAAAGACAAAATACAAATTTGGTGGTCCTCCCCATAGCGCAATGCTTATTTTATTTTATTCTTGAGAAATTTATTTTTAACTCTTTTGAGAATAACTTTCAACAGAAAAGCACTTTATAACGTGTTCTGCATTAGGAGCAATATGTATGATAAATAGCATTCGGTCACAAAAAAAACCTACATATCACAGAACTGACAGTCTTTACTAAACAACCTTCTTGCTCATTTATTCAAAATAATTACTGAAACATTATCACATGTACCACTTTTTATTCAGTAATAAAGGCACTGAAAATAGGCAAATCATCTATTGAAGGCGGAACAAATGTATTATATCACGCGTTCATTTCTAATAATTGTGATTCCCTCTTTTATGACGGTAATTTACTACAGAAAAGCATTCTACTGTACGCTTTCCTCAGAAGCAATGCATATGAGTCATAAATATCTCCAGCTACCGGTCATAAGAAAAGCTGCGCAACACAGAACCTTTGCTGATAGTCACGAATGGCTCAGCCTGCCCTTAAAATCAAACAGGGCCTGGCCAGAGTCACACTGAAAGGTCTAATCCGGTCTGCGTGACAAGATTACCCAAACAACTGGCATCACGAGGGAGCAGTAAAAATCGAATCTGACTGTTTACTGCAGACAGTAAAATGACCAAAGGGCTGTGGCGCCCCTACCTATGTCTGCGAAGGTGAAATTCCCGAAGGGCACTTAAAAGACATCGTGAAAACTTCCACATTCTGCAAACAAGGTTCTGTATTTCCATATGAATGAAAATGCGTTGATTCTTTAAGAAAGTGATATGCAAATGTTAAAAGTGGATAAAAGGTGGTGACAATATATGAATTATAGATGTCTTTAGGGACTGGGTAAAATAAGTTTTAGTTTCTTGAAGATAATGGCCTTTGTTAACTGATACCTTCCATGACATGTTTTGAAGATACCTGATATTAATAACTTGCCAGCACATAAAGTTTGTATCTAATTTCTAAAAGGTTTGTTTGTAATTAAGAAGTTTGTCACCTTACTTATATCATCAGAGTTGGAATATGAGTAATGTTTAAAGATCCGGTTTTACCATCATGAAACCAGTCCTTACATTTACTTTTCCTTCATATTATATGCTGTAATGTCACATATATTTTTCTTCTTAAATTGAATATTATAATAAACATAATAATCTTTAAGTGTTTGGGTTTATAAATATAAAATGTAATACAGTTCTACGTAAATACTCCAATGCAGTTAATGAATATTTAAACCTCATTTTTATGAGATTATTCAGTAGAATTTGAGTTATAAGCATTTAAAAAAAAATCTGCAATCTTTTGGTTAGTTATTGTTTTCGGCAAAATCTGGATATAAACAAAACTGCAGAGTTGAAGCATTCAACTTTAAAACCTAGATGTAAAATTTCTGAATCATTTGTGCCTCTACTCACTTCTTAAGTTAGAAGTAATTACAATCTATGAAGCAATATCTCTTTTTTAACTGCATGTACATCTGAGAAAAATTTTCTTATAATCTTAAAAGAAATGACGATTCTGTCATTATTCCTAAAAACCTACGTTTAACTTAGATGAATGTACTGCTTCGAAGCCTCCTCAGACATATTAAAGAAGAATTTCCTTAGTTTTGAGTAACTTCAATGATTTTATTAACTAATCCATCTTCAAACTACAATAGGTCTTTTCCAGGACGGGTCTTCTAATTTTGAATCTCATTCAGAATGATGAGGATAAATTTCGTATATTTCAGTAATACTTTTTGTTTAATATTCTTTTTCAAGCTATGACTAGGAAATTGCAGGACGAATCTTATAATTTTGAATTTTATTCGAAATTCATTCGTGCAATTTTTGATGAGGATAAGCATCGTACATTTTCAATAATGTTTCGTTTATTGTATTAGTACTTTACCATTTCGTAAAGTATTGATACAATAATTGTCTTTTACGTTTCAAAAAGACTGTTACAGGATGGAGGTTTGTAATTTTAGATGTCATTTAGAATTATAAAACAATTCCTGATTCTACGACGGTGTATTCACTGGACATATCAATTCTTTGTGGTATCAATTCTCCTAACCCTGATCTTCCTATAAAGAAATCGAGAAACTACCACAGATCATGAATGTAACCATTGTTTGGATGAAAATGTTAACATTTTAACTGACAGTATGTACTCTAAACTTTATTAATATGGTTATATCAGCCACTCAGGCATTTAATTTAATGCGCACCAGAATAACACTGAATGCGAATTGAATATGGATTTCTTGCTTATCAAGAGCAATATAATCTAATTTATCAATGGTGCGTGATTCTTCCAAATGATCCACTAAGAATATGGCTTGTAATTATAAAACATGGTTAAACAATCCAAATCAATGATGCATGATGATAAATAATGTTATAATTGATTTGTCTTTTCTATTACTCTCTATATATTGTGTTGAACCAACGTTTTCGATAGATAATAACTAAAACTAAAATTAGTGGCAGAACAGCCCATGTGGGCCAAGGCCTACAGTGACCATATCTGCTTTCTTGACCGAGGGACCTGGGGTGCAAGGCATACGTCCCGGTTAGGGGGTCAGATTACGCGGAACCCCCAGTGTTAGTTCTCAAGTATGCTTGGTCCTCAGTTTATCGACCCACTGAAGAGATGAAAGGCTGAATCGACCTTGCCCGACCTTTTGCATGCAATTTTGAGAACTATGTAGTTACAATGTTTATGCAAGGAGATTCAAACTTATACTTAGAAACTGCCCTGAAATTCAAAAGCAAGCATGGATAGAAAAGTATATCGGAAGTTCCAACCTAAATACTAATTATTCGCTTTCCAGAGATACTTTTTTATTAATCTGACCAGAAAGGAAATTGCAGCAATTTTTGAATAGTTAGATCGCCGATATATTGACTCCTTCACAAGAATCTTTTTGGCTAATGGCTATAAAATACACATTAGTTTTGATATGATACAATCTGCTATATCATGTGTGTTTTGAAGCTTTAATAGCAACAATGAAACCTAGTCACGTATATGTTTTGTTCCATTACAAAATGTATTCAAATAAAAGATTTCCGCCAGTTATTAATTTGTCATTTATACGTCTTCATGTGTTTTTTATTTTATCCCGATGGCGTCTCTGCTTATGTACTTTAACTTTATTCTAGTTTTTATGTTTTCCTCCTATTAACAGTTTATACATTGCATTTTGAGTTAAATTATATTCATCATTTTATTTTGCTTTGCTTTCTTTAACATTGCTATCAACAGTATTGAAATAGTAAAAAAGAAAGGAAAATATTTTCTTTCTGTGGAAATCAAATGGTACGGATGTTCTGATATGTTACAGAAATAACAAAAAGTGACTTTGCTTCAATGTAACTCTATTCATCAATGTATTATTTTTCAACTTCTTAACAAAAGAAGTGTTTACATTAGTTTATTTAAAAGCCTGTTTACATTATCTTAACTTGTTTATATAATTGTAAAAAATATGTATACATAATTTTAAAAAAAATCGTGTGCATATAATCTTAATCTGTGTATATAATCATAAAAAAATGTACATAAATTTATTTAAAAACGTGTGCGCGTAACTTGTTTATTTTGCATGAAGCCAGTTATATTTTTAAAACTTTTTCCCCATTTTTCGACACGCATTTTATTTGAACATATATCAATGATGCTTTCAGATTTCGTATTTATAAGGATAAAATTGCATAACAAATTTTTACTCAAGTTATATACTTCCAAATATAATAAAATATGTTAATAATTTCGAAATTTAATAATTTGTTTATTGATTTTTTCTATCTTTATTTTTTAATCAGTGATGCTTTGTGTTAGTGATAGAAAGAGAAACGAAAGAAAATATATGAATGAAATTTCCATAGTATATATAATTATCAATTATCAGACATATTAAAAAAATAAAAAAAGCAATAAAGTAAATACAAACTTAAACTGGTATAAAGTTATTATCATTTTATGAGAATAAGTATTCAATTGGCTACTTCTGTAAAATGTGCATTAAATTAAAAGATATCATTTACGAACATCATATCTAAAGTACCAAATCTTAGGAAAGACTCTAAATCGTTCCCTGAGAGATGGCTCTACTACAGAGTCAAGAATTTCTTGATCATGTGAAGTTATCTAATCAATAAAAATGTCGTACTCAAAGATGTAAGGCCAAGTCTCAAGTAAGATGCATAAGATTGAAGATTTACTTATGTGAGAAAAATAGGAACATTTTTTATGAATTTCATCGTAACATTTAAAAAAAATATTATATATTTTTTAAATACGAAATGTATGACTACTTTTATTAGTATACAGTTCTGAAATAATCATTTAGATATTATTTAATTAACGATTAAATAATTAAAAAAATTGCACATGAATTTTTTCACTTTTAATGATATTTAAATAAAAAAAAAATACTCAAGTTATTAAGAAATCTCTATTAATTTTAATTGGAGCTTAAAAATTAATATAACGATTTGATATTAACATTACTAGTAATTTAAACAATAATGAATATCATAAAAAATCCCAAATACTCTTTAAAGATTAAAAATAAAAACATTTAAACCTTCAATTTATTTGCGATATTTCTGCCAGAGCCTCAGGCTTGTATACTTTATTTTGATCGCCATATTTCTGATAAAAGAAAATTATTTCCAACAATTTTTTATATTAATAAAAGCGTGTTTTCAGAAACTTATATTTTTATTCCGCTATCTTACTTCGAAAAGAATAAACATTGTCTGCCATATAATACCGCCAGCAACCCACCGAAGCATTTTCCCACTTTTAGAATTCTGCTTTTCCCCACTGAAGCATCATCCTTCATTCTTAGTGACATTTCGCCACTGTAGCCAGATCCCACTAACGGATAAAAAAGCATCGCTGCCAACACTGGAGAGCAGAAAAATATAAAAGCATTTGAAAAGAACTCAGATAAGCAAACCGCAAAGGATATTTGAAAAGAACAACCAAACAACAAAGGTGAAGAAAAGTCAAGGAAAAGAAAAAATTCTATAATTTTTTTAAGCTCTAAATGGCGGAATGCAAAAATTCTACTTGCCTTAGTGAATTAAATGAATTTTGGAATGGGACAGTCTGCGTAATGTAAGGAGGAGTAAACAAATTCATATCATTTTGCTATTTTTATAATCCAATTTTCTAAAGAGTAACAAATGGAATAAAAATAATTATATATAAAAAGATGCATTTCAGTATTCATCAATCACTGTAAGTAACTTTTGGTGGGTACTAGATATTGATTTAGTACCGTTAAAATAATAGCTTGATTCAAAATTAAACGATTTCGTGCGGATTTAGTAATTTTAAGCAGTCGTGATATAACGAGGAAGAGCCCTGAGAGAGCTTCTCGAAATTTGCACGCCACAACAACCGCCCTTACTATCCAACAGAGGCAGTGGTGGCTTGATGGTAAGGTTTCGGCTTCGGAACTGAAGAGTTTTAGATACGAGACCCGATTTCACCGAAGACCCGTCGTGTAAGCGGATCTATTGCACTTTAAATCTGTCGGGGCTAACTGTCCTCCCGCTGGTATGGTGTGGAAGTTCCGAGAGGGAGGTGCCAGTTCAGGTGTCATCCTCACCATCTGACCGCGTTCAAAATTACGAATTCCGTCCCAAAATAGTTCAAGTGTTGCTTTTAAATGGGGCGTTAATATAACTAAACTAAAATTAAACTTACCATTTAAAGTGTAAAGTTTTGTATACAGAACGGATCAGTCGGTACTGAATGACATCACAGTTAATACACTTCTTTTTAAATTGTCACCCTATTGTACTATATTATTTAATTGATTACGATTAAATAAAATGCATATAGCATCCTAACGAATAGTAAAAATACTTTGCTGTCGAGTGTCGCAACCCATATTTTGGATTAATAATCAAAAAAGCGCCGGCGTCTTGCCCGTGATCTGGGCATCCGGGGTTCGAGTTCCAATTCGGGCATGGTTGCTCTTAATATGTGTTCTATCTGTGAGGTATGTTAATGTGCCCCCCTGTAAAAAGGGGTTATGCAAGCGAATGTGATGCAGGAATAGCTAAGACGTACTTCTGGCCATAGTTGGCGCTACTAAACTAAGAGACGCTCTCTCGGCTTAAAATCGCTGAATATTTCAGCGGGCTTGTCAATGACAAGTACCATAAGAAATAACAACGATCAAAAGTGCTAAAGCATTCTTAACGAGAAAAAGTAGATTGTTCCTAAAAATATTGGATACTTAATGGAAATGCTTGATTTTTAAATTTAACGTTCCGTTTTTTAATCACAGTTATTTGAAAGGAATACATATTTTTCAGATGCATTTCTTTCGAATAAATGTGTTCCTGATTATATGACATATAGCCATTATCTAACTTTTTAAAGCAATTATAAGAGTCATAGTAAATCTGTCATGCAACTAGTGTTTACATAGTTGTTTCGGTCCCACGATTAAAGGAGATGAAGTGAAGAGAGAGGAACAGTTTATCGGAAGTGTGTGGTGATTTATCGGTAAGAGCGTATTCTCATTGGAGTTCCGTGGGAAATGAGTTTAAATTTAAATTGGAGTTTAAGTGTATAAATATAAAGAGTTATCGATGATTAAGTCCATAAAATATAATGAATTTGTGTTTTCAAGAAAAGTGTCATCAGTAATGTCAAGGCACGCGACAAATGACTTGATCAATTCCTTCTTTCATTTTCTCCAAGATTCATTCAACTGAGGCTAAATAATTGTAATTTAATCGGACTAAAATTATTTTATAATAGGTTATACATATGATACGCCGTAAATTATTAGGCTATTCATAATGACTTAGATAAATGAAGCTTTATTAAACTGACAGGATTTAATTTTCCTCTAATAAAGAATCTTAGACAACTTATTTGTTTTATTATAATTATCAGTCTGTACATAGTTCTACTGCCCAGAATTTTTCTATCATTTTACGTACGTATGGTAGTTTGATTTATCAGTATATATATATATATATATATAGCTGAAAGAAGTTTTTTTTTTAATGTTTAAAGTTATTTATTTGTCAACGTGCGAATAAACCTAAACATGAGTAAATAGCATTATTTACACTGATTCATTATATTCTTCCATAGCAAACCAAATTAATCGACTAATTTTGATTTGAGTATTCGTAAACATTAGTGACAAAGAAGATACCATTGCAAGGAAACTGAACTTTTATGTATTTTCATCTCAAATGTACTGCAAATAATTTTTTATTTTATTTTATTAGCACTCTGTCAATATTATAACTTTCGTCAGTTAATTTCTAACAGTCACACCCATAATATTATGTGAATAATATTATGGGTGTCTGTCTAGATGTCCACGTCTATAAATTTGAATTAAATCACGTTGACTACTCCTACCGGCTCAAATGCGCATGGAAAAATGTGAATGACCGGACCGTCACGACAGCATTTGTGGGATCTGAGGTTGAATCCTAAGGACCATCACCAATCACTGCACAACCCCTCTCATAGGCGGTACGTCCCATCACCGGTAGAGAGTGGCTTCCCCTGCAACATTTGTGTACTAACCCGTGTAACGAGAACCAACCATCATAATGGAAGCTTCTCATCCGCATATCTGAGGTTTCCCTCGGTGAATTTAGTGGAAATAAAAGAAGATGGGAAGCGAGGACTTCGGGAATAGAAACAGCTCACATATTTTCTAATGATATATTATGAATGGACAATTATTATTATCTTTTAAATGTTATTATCTATACATATTAACTTAAACAGATAATGTATTACTAAATTGTTAGGAATCGTTTTTTTTTTATTTTTTTTTACACAGGAAAACGTGAACGTATAGTGTCTTCTTTTTCTTATTACATCATAGTGACTGCTGTCCAGAATTGTTCTTTTTTTTTTGTCGTGTCGCTATTTTAAGCCAAATTTTTTGCACAGTAGCTTCTGAGGTAAAGACCCCTGAGTACCCGAGGGCAGAAGTCTGACTTCTGGCTCAAATGAAGATAGCACACACACACACTCGCTTGCACAACCCCTTTTTACAGGGGGGGGGGTCATTCACGCATCTCACAGAGAGAACAGAAGGAAGAGAACAACCATGCCCGAACCAAGACTCGAACCCGGGACGTCTAGATCACGGGGAAGACGCGCTATCCCCATGCCAGGACGCCGGCCTGAATTATTCTATTATATAAGATGGCTGGATTTATAAATAATAAAAGGAGATGGAAATTAGGCATATTATTGGTAATAGAAATGGATGACAGGATTTCTAATACCATGCGTTGCACTTTCTTATTTCTCAGTCAGAATTCTCATTTTAAAATGTCATTTCCATGCTTTACTTTCCCTCAGTATTTAATTCATACTTTCTACTTTTAAGAATTTTACAATCAAATAATTTTCTAAGGTAATTATCATACCTCAATGGGATCTGGAAATATTTATAAAAAAATATTTTCTATGTTCGTCTTTCTCTGATGGACGAGTGCAGTAAAAAAATGATTTCCATAGCAAATATCTATTCCAAGATAATTTTGTCAACGAATGTATTGAAGCAGCCAGCGGAAACCCTTAGAGAATGTCGAGATGCTATGTTTTCTGAATTTATTGTGGAAAAGATTATTCTTGAAACCTATGATGGGGAAAGTGCTTTGTAAAAATTTTCTTCCCGTTTTGGTGGTGTACTTTTTTTGTTGTTCTTTCATATTTTAATATATTTCCTTTCCTGAAATAGGCCAGGAGAACGATATTCAAAGACTCTGAGATGGAGAGCAGTGGAAAAACAAATAAATAAAAAGTAGAAAGCGATCACATTTGACCTATATTGAAAATATCAACATTTCTAGGAGTATTCCTCTTTCGTTTTCTAAAATAATTTTTCAAAGATAAATAGAACGGGAAAATCTTCTGTGGTGAAGGGAAAGCATATTTTGATGTCAGTTTTTATATATGAAAAGGAATATAAATACATTTATTCAAAGGAATGCGAAATATTCTTGTTCGAGAGCCCATGCATTTCTTTATAATATTTGAAATGTATTTTCTCTGAAAAATGTGAATGCTCATCACCTGTTCCTTGATATGCGTGAGTGATATTTTCTTAGAAAAATAATTAATAGCACTCGAATGAATCTATAAAAGTACGTATTTGCCCTAACTATAAAATACTATTATAAATTCCGATAAAGGGTTCGTTCATTGAATGGATTTATAAAAACGCACACAAAGATT
Source organism: Argiope aurantia (assembly GCA_026543865.1). Taxonomy (NCBI): domain Eukaryota; kingdom Metazoa; phylum Arthropoda; class Arachnida; order Araneae; family Araneidae; genus Argiope; species Argiope aurantia. Next base: position 550,207 of record JAPMOR010001988.1, read on the forward strand.
TATTTGCAAATATTAACAGCTATTATTTAAGTAAACATAAGGAAAAAAGTACTTCAACATTCATTAACTATCGATTTAAATTCAGACGTAGCTAACTCAAAATCGCAGAAAAACGCAAAATACAACACGTAAAAAAGGCTTAATTCTTGAACGGTTAAAAACCTATATCCAAAAGAATACATTATTCTATTTAGGCATAATCACTAATTATCCAAGATGATTTCCGCTAGTTTTTTACACTTTAGATAGGTTTTGGAATTTTTTTTTGATGCTTCCCAAAAATTTCATTCATCGATTTCACCGCCAAATCACCAAATATCACGCCAAATTTAGCAGCAAAAGTCTTGCCAAGAATTCATTCTTTTGCGTTCATTCTTAACTTTTAGTGCAGTTTCTTTTGGGTTTTGTGAACATTTTAAAAAAATGCGCTAACATGAAATTTTGAAATCATAGTGTATAAGATCCAAACTACAGAAATCTGATAGAAGAAATCCATTTGATTCACTATTTAGTGGACTGAGTATTGTCACCGAGAAGAAGCATAATGCTCTTTCTTCTCCTTTTTCATTCTTTATTCTACCTTACCACTCACCATTCTGTTCTCATTGGTATCATAATATTTGATAAGGAGGGACTTTCTGTATCTCTTCTGTTTAGAAAAGCTGATAGCATTTGTCATATGACATTCGATTATACTGTATGCTATCATCTTATATTATTTTTTAATTATTTTAAATTTTCCTAGTATTCTTTGAAATTTCTTTTTGTCAATATATCTTCTTTGACGAACATATTTTATACAAATGAAATCATTTAAAATGTCGCGCTGATTCTCCAATGAGTTTCAAATCTACTACTTTGATTGAATTTCATTTGATAGCAGTTGTGTAGATTATGTATTCTATGACAAATGCTCTTTTGAAATATTTTTGAATTAAATTATTCAGATATGTTTTGAAATAAAAAAGGTTTGAGAGGAAGAACAGAAAAGAAAATAAATCTTACCTGCTTTTAAAGTGCATTTGATTCTTTTATTTTCAATTTAACTTCCGAGACGACCATGTTTATGACATGTATAAAGTTATACGGAAATAATAATGTTGGCTGTATTTTTCTTTATTATATGTATGCTTATATTCTTTATTAATTCTAATTAATGTTAATATTCTGTACTGAATTTGGCTCTGATGTTGTTGTTTTTTAATTCTGTTACAGCATCTAATTTAGATAATTTCTTTCTTTTTTTTGTTTTCTATATACATATACATTTAATCTAGATCCTTTCTTAATTTATTTGTGTTCTATATATTTTTACATCTAATCTGTGTTCTATATATTTTTACATCTTATCTATTTGTGTTCTAATATACTTATATATCTAATCTAGATTCTTTTTTAATTTATTTGCGTTCTATTTATTTTTACATCCAATCTATGTGTGTTCTATATACTTATACATTTAATCTATCTGTGTTCTATACACTTATAGAACACAAATAGATTAGTTTTATTTGTGTTCTATATATTTTTACATCTAACCTATTTGTGTTCTATATACTTATATATCTAATCTAGATCCTTTCTTAATTTATTTATTCTATATATGTTTACATCCAATCTATTTGTGTTCTATATACTTATACATCTAATCTAGATCCTTTCTTAATTTATTTGCACTCTATATATTAATACATCTAATCTATATCCTTTCTTATTTTATTTGTGTCCCATATATTATGGTAAATTTTTATGTGGTTTCCACATGATTTACACTATTTGGATATACAGAACAACTAGTAAAGGAAAAAAAGATGTTATTTATTAATAGCTCACCATTCAGCAACACCGTCAATTTACTTTAGATTTGTCATTATTCTAAGAAGAATCCAAATATCAGTCACTTTCTTTCGATTTATTCATTCATTAAATGAATAAATTAAAATCACTGGTGGATAAACAATCTGTTATTATGTAAAACACAGCGTAATAATATTTATTATTTTGGGTTTTTTATCATACTTTCTGAAGTTCCATTTCATAGGCAAGTCTCTGAATTTTCTTCCCTCTTTCTTAATCAGGCTCTTTTGCCTTACTTTGCATATTTTTTTATTATACTTTTCTCCCATCTCGCTGAGAGAGCAAAATCCACATCTATAAAACCTCACCAAGGTAGGGAAAAAAAAGGAAGTGGGTGACAAGAGCATATGCGAAGAAAACTCTAGATATATAAATATTTCTGCAAGCACATTATTCTCGAAAGAATTTTCAAGAACAGAGAGAAGGGGCATTCTCGAGAATTGGAGAAGCCTCGAACTTTGAAAAAAGAAGTGGAATTTGCTCTCGGGTGAATATTCCGAGGAAAGTTATACGAGTTTGATTTCTGAATTGCTTATCGGATTTCTGCGCAATGCTCGGGGAACTTCTGGCATTTCGTATTCCGGTCTTATCAGCAATCGATTTCGTACTACATGTGGAAGTATACGCAAAACCGACCTCTGATTGAGTTGGGAGCTTGTTATGCGTTTCAATTAATGCATAGTGAAGTCCAGTTAACTCATCGGATATTGATTCCGGGGCTTCTGTAATATTTACTGGCTCGCCTTATACAAATAGTGTTACTTTCTTACCTTATGTAAGTCACGAGAATTATTTTATCTTCTAATATATAATGTATATTAATCAACACAGCTGCTATCGAATTCACAGTTATTATGAATATATTAGCTGAAAATAATTTTGTTTACGAGTTAAATATCTAAAGTTTTCAGTGTTTTTGTGAATTTTAATGATATAAAAGTATCGAAACATTTTTCAGTCAATAAAATCATGGCATATTTAAACATTACTTAGCCATAGCAAGTTGATGATTATGCCATAAGAATTGCATAATATTGGCCGTACCTAATTTTATAAGTCAGGAAATAGAAATGAATCATTGTTTGAAGTTATGTTTCTTTTTGCTTATTTATTACACGAAGATGAATACCGTGAGTGACTGCAGTGATACTAATTGCAGATATTGCAGTAATAATTCTCTCATTGTTCTCATTATTACACGAGGTCAATCATGAGAAGAAGAAGAGTAATTGCACCAAGTTCGTAGAAATTGCTTTTATTACAAACCTATGATTTCTTCACAATCCTTTCTTCGTTTTAAATTACTCTCCCTTTCAGCAACTAAGGGGCACATTTCTACAGGTGGGTATGGGTGTCCCAATATTGAGGTTCTCAGGGATCTTTACTTCTTTTCAGTTTAAATATCCCTTACTTGTTCTGCTTTTTTATGTTTTGTTCCATCTCCCGACGACAAAAAAAAGAAGCTTTTCATGGGAAGCTATAGCTTCTCTATACGATTCTAGCTTTTCATGGGCAACCAGAATATCCACGTGTTGGCAGTGCATGGCGATACATTAGACAGGCGGTGCAATGCAGCCCCGGGTGTATCAATCAACTAACCACTTGAGTGGTTAGTATGCTAGGGATTAAGCGAAAATGTCACATCAGAGTGATTATATCCCCTAAGGTGACTCCAAGTGCATCCCTAAGTCCCCTAAGGTGACTTAAAGTGATAATTTTTACATAATGTTAACAGTAAGTTTTTCTGATCATTTACTTGTATTCATTTAACTGCGTTTTCATAAAATTGAACTGTGCTCCATGCGTAATCAAAATAAGGAAGTGAACGTAAAAGATTTATTATTCTTTTAAATGTGACAATATGAACGAAAATAATGACACCTTTATAAGCAAAGAACCAATTTAAAAAAAGTAAACAAAATTTGAGAATTAATATGAGACCAGAGATCTTAATCATAATTTTATATATGAATGAAATTAAATAAGGGAATAGAATATGAAATATTAAATGAGTAATTTTCTCAAACAACGAGAGCTATTTTTTATTGCTGTTCCTACAAGAATTTTGTCAGAAGCACAATAGTGTCGACATTTGATTGATCTCTAAATAAATTCTGTTTTTTATTAATGTAAATTGTCTTCATTATATATAAAAGAAAAAAATCGTCCATAAATTTATTCTTTTAGAACTCAGCGGCTACGTTTCTGAAAATTTTCTACTCATTGATTAAAAAAATCATGTAGTTATTTTTTAATTGTATGCTTCAATATGAAAGAACAGGAAATTAGTAAAAGCATTATTTTTTTAATTATATGCCTCAATATAAAAGAATCAAAAATTCGTAAATGCATAGAGAATTGGGCTAAAATTTATTAGATGTCTTATGTTTATTACTTAATTTTAAATTCTTGAAATATTTTTATTTCTAATTTAATAAATGATAATTATTATTTTCATATCAGCAAAACTCATTCAATTTTCAAAATATGAGTATGAAGTTTTTGCAATAATAAATTTATAGGAAAAAAAATAATTCTACTAGATTAATATGTCGAAGGGATTATATAATTTTTTAAAGTATATTTTTGGAAATCGATAACAAGACTTCTTCACCAATAAAAAATATGCAACCTTATCTTGAACAATTTTACAGCTAACAATTTCTATTTATTCTCAAAAAGTAAAAAGTTAATTCACGTTTCAAATTTTTTGAAAAGCCTATAAAATCTTCATTTTTATTTATTTATTTTTTCCATCTACCTAATAAAAAAGTTCGCTGAAAGTTTTAAAGTTTTAAGCGTAGATAACTGTCTTAATTGCAGACAAGCTTTATTGAGATAAAAATATTTTTCTACTGGTTTATCTTCATGTTTTTAAAATCCTAGACGAAAAATTTCCAAAAAATTAAAAAAATTTTTTAAACATTAATTTGTTTTTAACAATAATGAAAGAATGTAGTTTGAAAAAGTTAAATGTATTGAAGCTTAAATTATAAGCTTTTATTATATAATGTTTGATTCTATCTCTAAATATTGGCTCTCTCTTAACGATATAAATTTTATTCCCTTTGCTTTTCAAAGACTGTTATTGTTAGAGTAATTTTTAAAAATCACTTTTCAATAGGTACCAAATTCAATTTTTTATTTTTATTTGCTAATTTGTGTTATATATTCTCTATTTCTTTTTATAATTCAATGTAATCTTAATTATTATTTGGAAAAATGTTAATCAATTATCATTTGAAACATGCATGAATATTCTAAAGAATATTCCTGTATATTATTATTTACAAACTATTATTATTGGTTTGAGACATTTACTCCTATAACTCCTTTAAAGTTGTGGGAAGTGTAATTCATTACAATTAACTTTATCACATTTTACATGTCTGTAATAAACCAATTTGCAAAATCTGATTACTAGCGTTGTTGTTATCTCTTAATTAATTACTGATGGAATCATAAAAAATTAAAAAACACTTTTGATTCCACAAAAAAAGGTTTTCAGCACTCTAATTATCTATTAATAAATTATTATCATTATTTTCAGATAAGGATGAGCCAGCTGTTAAATCTGAAGAGAAATTTGGAGAATATTTTGATAAATTCTTCAATTTTACTACTTTTGTAAATAGTTCAATGTCTTATCTCAAATGCATAATGATACATCTTGTTAATCAATTATTCATTCACTAAATTAATATATAAATCAAATTAATGTTAACAATTAAGCTAAATGAATTTGTTTTATTAACGTAATTCCACTCTAAATGTATTTCAATTCACTATTTTTTCAAAAAGAAAAATCTAATTTAAAATGAATCTACTAACCTTTTGGATTCGTTTACCAAACTCTGCTGCTACCTCTATATTACACAAAATAAATAAATAAATAAACAATGTTTGAATTCTTGCAAGTAATAAATATAGGCAATTGAAAAAATAACCGCTGACAAGCATGAACTTATTTTATTAAATATTTTTATTTTTAAATTTTTAAAGAATAACTAAAGGATTTCAATTAATTTTGTTTTCACATTTTGAAAGATCTGTGATAATCAGAATCCAGCTTTTTTATGACAAACAACCTCACTTGAAATATAGGACCATACATATATTTTAAAAAGCTCTATATTCACAGACAAACCAAATATAATATTGCTTTTTCTCAGTATACATCATCTTGTAGAAAAATGATTTTAGAATATCAATTAAAATATGTAGGGAAAAAACTAAAATTAATTTCATGAAACAACATTTCAAAGTAACTTTTTAATTAAGTAAGTGGAAACTGTGAAAGCAAACGTGTACAAAAAAGTTTTTTGTTGAATCTAATGTTTTAAAAATGAAAAAAAATATAATACTGAGGGCTTATTTTTGAAACAGAAGTCCTCTCTTAATTATTTTTTAAGTCTGCGTTGAGCGAACTAAATGAAATAGAATTGAATGTCGAAGAAGTATTTTTCTCGTCGTTTTTAATGCGAAGTAATTCTTTTAGCTGGCTGACCCTAGAAAAAACATAATTAAAATATATAATCCTGACAAAATTGGATTTTTACATAGGTATTTTTAGTCCATATTAAACAAGCTCACTTTTTCTAATCAATTTATACCTTATGCTACTTTTTTCCCCTTAATGTTTATTTGAACAAAATGCGAAAAAAATTCCTCAGAATTTAATTATTTAATTTATTCTTCTACTTACAATGTTGTGGACTTTTCTTCAGATAAAACTTAAAAACCGTAGTTAACTTGTGCTAAATCATTTTAAACAAGGTTTCTATTTTTTTTTAAATTTCTTATTTCTATTTTATTTTCCAATTTTTATTTCTATTCTATTATTTTAATTTATTTTTCATTTTGCGGGTGGGGAAAATGTTCAGTCAAACTATTCTTTTTGTAATATTGTAAATGTGCTGTTAATGTATCTTTTCTGAACCCCACTAAATGAATCTACTAACTTTAACTCCTCCTACTACATAACTGAACTGACACAATAACTGAATACCAACTTAATGTAAATGCAATTTTAAATAAAAGAAATGAACATAAGAGGTATTTGCATTCCATTCTAATCATCATAATCCTCGCTTAAAAAAGAAATTTTTCAGTTTCTTAATCTGCGAAACAACTTATAATGAAATGGCTTATAAACAAGATGATTTAAAGGTTCAAAGTAATTTTGAAAATTGATATATTTCTGGAAAAAATAAAGAGATCATTTGGAGAGAAAAGATTATAAATGCTTAGCTAGTTTGAAACATGATAAGACTTATAGGATAGTCTATTATCTATAATTTTTGAAGAAGCATGATGTTTAAAATCGTTGTAACAGCTCTGCAAAAAAATTTATTGGGAAAAGAGCTACGAAATTGGCAAATAATATTTCTGGTGCATTAGGTGCCAAAAAAAAAAGAATTTACAAATTTTTAGTTAGGTTTTTATCAAAAATTTAATCAGTTCCCTAAAATAAATATTTTCCTTGAATAACTTCAGAGAATTTTATTACACAAAACAAATTATTCATGCTTTTAAGTTAAAAATATCCGTGATATCAGTTAAAATACAATGTAGGTGTAGTGTGAAGTTTGGAGAGGGGTGCGAACTCAGATGTCTCCTCGTTATCACACCGTGGTTCAAAATTACGAGGTCCGTCCCAAAATAGCTCTAGTGTTGCTTTAAAACGGCACGTTAACTTAACTAAACCAAATCCAATACCATGTATTTTTTTCTCAAATATAAAATTTTGCAAATTATTTTAAATATATTTTACAACACTGCTTTTTTGTGTGACTATGTTTTAACACTCTCGCACTACAACTTAATTAAATACAGGTATTTTTTCCTGCTATCATTGATTTAAAATTAGAAGCAAATTTTAAATATAAAAAAGATAGAGAATCCAAGTCTAAAACAATGTTTACTACTATGTTTCGGTCAAGAAGTTAGAATATTTCTTTAATGTTTACTTTCTCGTGTACGTAGTATAGAAAAAGTATAGTAGTGATAAAAAAAAATTGTGCTCGAGATTTTAGACAAATATCCACGATTTAGACTTCACCGAGTCCAAAAAAAACATATTTTTGGGAAATGTCCGTCTATCTGTCTGTGACAAAGTTAATTCAAAAACACTTTGAGCTAGACGGTTGAATTTTGGTATGTAATCATTAAACCAGGTTGTAGATTTCTATCAAATTTTGTATAAACTCTGTTCAGAGGAAGTCCGGCTGTTTGAAAATAAGTCAACCTGGTAGTTACAAAACGAAGACAGTTAGATAGATAAAATTCGATTCACAGATTTAACATTTATAGTGTAGATACCTACAATTTTGAGTCAAATAATACAAGACAACCACGGGTTGACTGTCTGTCGGTCTGCGCTATCAGAAATTTGTAAACGTGATAACTTAAAAACGCATTAAATTAAATATATCAAATTTGGTACAGGATTTTGCAACTACAAGTGCTGTTTTGTGTCAAATCTTCCAATAATTTGAGATAAACGTATCTAAAGGACAAATTCGATTTTCGGGTGCTATAAACCGCATTCTAGTGATAAATAGTCAAATATCCCTCCAAGGATGACACGTCAGATTCAGTAAGAATGCTAAATTCATGCCAAAAGTTAATATTTTCTAACTATTATACGCTAGTGAGCTTATTAGTATAAGTTTTTGGGAGACAACTACCGCTATTTTCCCTTTGAAATCTCAAAAGAAATGTTTCAAGGCTAATGAGTAACAATAATGAATATTAAGGCAGATGAATCAATTCCAAAACATTTCCGTTTATTACATTTCTTTAATCTTTACGCTCCATAAAATCACTTTAAACTAGCTGCCGAAGTTCAAACTTCAAAGTTTCTTATTGCTTTTACATGACCCAACATGATTCAAATAGTCAAATATATCGCTAAGGATGACACGACAGATTCAGTAAAAATGCTAAATTTATGCCAAAAGTTAATATTTCCTAACTATTGTACGCTGGCATGCAAGGCGTTATCTGGCATGACAAGTTTATTAGTATAAGTTTTTGGGAGACAACTCTCGCGGTTTTCCCTTTGAAATCTCAAAATAAATGTTTCGAGGCTAATGAGGGACAATGATAAATATTAAGGCAAATGAATCAATTCCAAAACATTTCCTTTTATTACATTTCTTTAATCTTTAGGCTCCATAAAGTCACCTTAAACTAGCTGCCGAAGTTCAAACTTCGAAGTTTGTTATTGCTTTTGCATGGCCCAACATGATTCATTTTTTTTACAATAGCAGCAAAAGCAAACAAGAGAGAATTGTTTGAATCGTGGTCATAAATAAATAATATTTCTTCAGTTATTTCCATTGATCTTTTACGCTTAAATAAAACTACTTTTAAGAAACACGCATTCATGTCATCACATTTCGATTAAGCATAAATCAGAATCAGAACAGTACTTTTTCGTGCCTTATTCCAAGGTTACAATCGCACTAATCGAGTCAGGCCAGCCAAGATTGGCGCCGTTACTATTGATTTTCAATTTCGGAAACCACTTTCAACTACGCCAATTGTAATTTTCAATTGATATACAGGTGAAAGCGGCTTATCATCGATATTCGTATCGATTTTGAAGGACGGGGATTACTTTCATCGAGTGGCATTCAGAAATTCGTCTGCTATTCTTATTTATTTGCAAATTGATTAACTGGTGCTTTATTTCATCATATGTCCTAAGTGAATAATTTGATTTTTGAAATAAGAAATAAAGAGAAGAAAATGCAGAAGAAAATTTATTTTGCTGTAATTCTGCCAGATCATTGTAGAGTAAACTGGTTTTAATTGATTTTAAATTATTGAGTATTACATGAAATCTTAGTGATGTTTTTTTTCATTTGCCAAGAGATTATTAGGATGCATTCCGTAGCATGATGAAGTTCCGTGCCAATCCCAGCACAATTGTACTGATCACTCTCCGACAGATTGAACCTTTTGAGATAGGCAGGAAAAGGGCCTTGTTCTGAGAAGAAAATAATATCCTCTCTGATCCAGTTAGTGGGATGAAAGTTTATTGAGGACAGGATATTTAAAACCTTTCTGCCTGTATCACGATTGCTCCAATATCTTTACCATTCCTCTAGCTTTTTTTTCCCAGAGGAAGTCTTTTATATGTGGTTTAAGAAACTTTGTTTGCATATAAAATTGTCCATTTTTCGTTTCATCTTTCGCCAGTTGGTCTGCTTTTTTATTACCTTTGTTGCTTGAATGCGCTTTTACCCATCAGGCTTTTACAAATAACTTACAAGAAGTACCAAATACCATCAACCTAGTCTTCAATCTCAGCCCACCGAACCATTTCATGGTAGCCTTCAAAATTAAAAAAAAATGTTGATGATTATGAATTTTTTTTTTATTTTTTTCAACAATCCATATATAAGTAAAAGAATGAGTTTCGTGAATTGGAATGCAGCGTGTCATTTTTCAGTCTCTATTAAGATAATTGCAAACAAATTGCGGAGTACATATCTTTAAAGTTTAGATTTTTATAAAAACCCTTAGAGCATCCCTCTGAAAACTTAAAATATAACAAACGTGTCTCCATTCTCTTATCTTGGAATTACTCTTCTGCGCTATATACAAAAAAACATATTGTTCTACTGTCTTCCAAATGGTTTTCTTCAGACAAAGAATTTTCTTGAGAGGCAATGATTCTCAAGTTCCATATAAGTACAGCGATAAAGGCATTGACTAATGTGGTAAAAGATGGCTTCTTATCTGCTTTTGCGTCTTTTCTTGGACAATATAAAATATATGCGAATATAAATGTATATTCCAACGAAAATGTCGTTACATATACGAAATAATCAGATTCAATCTGTATTAATTTTCTGTGATAAACTTAGTTCCAGATCATCTTCGATATAATAATATATTAAAAGAAAAATGTCTGCCTTGCAAATGAAATTGTATACTTCCATTATAATGATATATATTATAATGCTTATTAATTAATATTTTACGTTTTATTCAAAACATGAGAGCAATTACTTTCAAGTTATATTCTTGCATTTCACATTATGCATATATGTATTGTGGTGAACTTCATGCATATATGCTTTCTCAGGCAGCTTGTAGCTTCCTCTAATATTTAATTATGGCTTTATTCAATTAATGAATATACGTATAATAGAATTAATTACATTGAATCCACGCTACTAAATTTAATTTGTCTCTCAGTTCGTTAATGTTATGAGATTTATGCAGATTTATGGAAATTATCTTGCCTGGGGAAATTTGAGCTTTTATTAATGATTAATATATCTGTTTTTCGGGGTAGTTTGAATTTAGTCCAGATTTTGTCAATATTTAATCCGAGATAAAAAATGTAACATGTCTTTGATAATTTGTTATAAATATTTTTTGAGCTTATCTCTCCTTTCTTGGAACACTTGTCTTTCTAATTACTTTTCTCTCAATATGAAAACAAGATAATTTATTACATTTCCTTTCATTTATATGTAATTAATTACAAGCTGATATTCCTTGCTTTAGTTTTTATAGAAGCAATTTAAATATCATTTTCAAATAAAATATTTTTAATACTAACTATTAATATCAAATACCTTGAAAACAAAGCCATAAGTCAGAATGCAGCAAATGTCCAACTGAAACACATTACATTAAAGAATCCAAACTAACATGAATCTAAAACATTTGTAACAGGTTAACAAATCAATATTATTGCTCTGCAGTGAACGAAGACGACAGATCTATAAGAAATCGCGACGTTATATTCCGCAGGAAAACTCGGAGCAAAGATAGTAGATACAGTAGATACAGATTAAAGAAGAATAGGTGTAAAAAACTCCCAACGCAAGCAAACAGAAAATCTCAAACGTCATAATTGCATAGCTAGACAGCTCAGTGAGCAATTGACATTCCAAAGAGTGTATCCATTTTACTCGCTCGTGTGACAGTCTTGCCTGTTTTTGGCTCTTGATAGGCCAAAGAATTTTCGAGAAATTCCGTTGAACTCGAATTTTAATAAAGATATCGCCGTACTTCTTGTATTTTCGAGAATTTTCATTTTCTCACACTAAAGTTGCCGAATTCTTTGACAAGCCAGAATTTTTTTCTTTGACTTTTTTTAACATTTTTTGCAAATAACTGTAACATTTTCTTCCTTACTACGTGTAAAAAAATTAATTTTAGAGATTAGTAGCTTTTTTTTTTTACTTTATTGAATAAACATAAAACAAAATTGTGACAAACTGTAAAATTTGAGTCTACAACCAATAAAAATAGCAGATTAAACTGCCATGTGATGGGATCTAGGGCCAAATCCAAATTAATGATCAATTTACATATCATTCTAAAGAACGTCAAAGTCAGTATTAATGTCTTTCTTCATATTGACAAAAATTTCAAGGTCTGATTACGCTTTATGCATCCTATTTTCTTTTATTTTTTTCATAGCAATGTTTTGATCTCATTTGGCTATGTGCAAGCATTAATAAGCATTTGGTTCCTTTTTTCCTTCACCTTACATCTCTTTCCCAATCCTAGTTCCCAATATTTCTGTATTTCATCAAGACGGTCCCGAATCTTATTGGAGACAAACGATTTATTAAAATAAGGAAAGCTAATTATAAATTTTCATTTTAATAAAAGATGATTTCTTTGTATTATATATCCACTCATATGATCTTTTATTTCTCGTTTGTGAAAACAGTATTGGGCGCTTTTCACACAATTACAAAATATTTTTTTTCCTATACTGTGCTAACTAATCATCTATGATTAGTTCATAATTTATCATGGCTAGTTTAGTTATATTAACGCCCCGTTGTAAAGCAACACTAGGGCTATTTTGTGACGGACCTCGTAATTTTGAACCACGGTCAGATGACGAGGACGACACCTGAGCTGGTATCTTCCTTTCCACACCACACCACACAAGCAGGAGGAATTTTGGCATGACGGATTTAACGTGCAACAAACCCCCTTACACGACGGTCTTCGGTAGAATTGGGCCTCAAACCTGAAACTCTACGGCTCATAAGCCGAGACTTTACCACCAGACCACTGTGGCCTTCTCATGACTAAAACCACAAATGTATACAAACTATTTAAGGAAAAATATTTATGCTCATATACTGAATCATATTTACTAACGTATTTTAAGCGATTTACTTATTTAACATTCAAAAATCTATTCTGGTCATCAGATATTGGGAACTAGATTAAATTCCGTAGCAGAATCGTAAAAAAAAAGACTTTTTCTTCATTTCCTTCACAATTCTTACTGTTCCATCAAAACTTCCAAAGTGTTTATTTCTCACTTAAAACTTTCGAAGGACTCTTAACATCCCCTCTAAAAGGATTTGGAACTTAATGATCCAAAAATACATCACCCCGGAAGTCTTCCCCTCATATTTAGCCGGGGTCACGTGCTCTTGAAGTGTCTCGATAATGAGTGTCTATTGTACCTTTCCCGTCGGTTTTATTTCCCCCAAGAAAAAAGCAATAATTTTCTGCAGATCTCTTCTCCACTGCGAAAGGGAGGCATTAGCCGACCCAAACGATCGTTTTCAACCCTTTCTCCTAGACCCCAGCTGTTTCTTTATCGCCTGCCCTAATTCATTCTTACGTCAAGGGATAACGAATTTTCTTTTCTTGGGACACCCCCGTGGGAGCAAATGGTGTTCGCCTAATGGCCAGTACATGGACGATTGCCTAATGAGTTACGGGTACGGTTACCTTCTTCTTCAATAGAAGGCCTCATTGCACATTAGCATTTTTTCCTTGTTCGCTTTTCTTCATTTACTTTATTTTTGGTATTACCGGCCTGGTGGCTCTTAGATTTGATAGTCATAGTTAGGACATCGATTATGGGGTATATTGATTATTTATTAATGCTCAATGGCTAATTTTTGATATATTTTCTTTACTCTATCATTTCTAAGAACATTCGAGTTAAGGCACCTCAGAATAAGGGAAAGTTCGAGTATCTCACTTAAAGATAAGAAAAATTCACTTACCCCCCAAAAAACCACAATGACACTCAGTGCTCATTAGAAGTTGATATGCAAAAGCGGACCACGCTTAGCTGATGACTGTTAGGCTAATGTATGCTGGACATCACTTGAGAGCTCTCTGTCCATCTGGGTGAGCATCCATAATCTAACAAAGCATGTGGCACAAATGTTCAATCAATCACATTTAACGAAATGAGGAAGAAATTTTGTAGAGATATACATCTCTAGCGCCCACCATAGTTTCATTGAACAGGCATTTGGGGCAATTCGTTATTTACACCTTTGACACTACTACATGGCACCGCAGTTTGAATTCTGAAGATTCACTACCAGTGCTAATGATGAGTAGTTATACAAAAGAGAATATCAGGGGTTCCTTTTTGAGGAGACAAGAGAAAAATGACTCTACAGGCAAAGGAATTGTTGTTTAACCCTTTCTAAGGCAGTGGGAGGCATGCTTCCCACCAAATTTATCAATCTTTGTATGAAATTATGTAGGTTGGCATAAGTTCTGACACATTTCTTAGTAAGTCATAAACATAGATGCTTCAGTTCTTTATCTCAGACAAAATGATGTGTCTTGATTTGTTACTTAATTATTAATTAACCAAATTAATTAATTAATTAATCAAATTAAATTTATCTAATAAGCTAAATGAATCCCTTTTCTTATTCTAATTTCAGGCCTAAAAATATTTTAACATAATATGACTAGAAAAAAATGGCCATTTAAAGGGTTAACAAAAACAAGATGAATGTTAACAAAATATCAAATACTAAACACAAACAAGGAAAAAAATGCAATAACAAAATGAAAAGATCAGGAAAATAGAAATAATAGATGGAAGTGCCAAAATAAAAATGATGACGAAAGTATAAAATAAATACATATAATTGTAAAAAACTCATATGAAATGCTAAACATATCGAAGATTCAAAATAATAAAAGATATATAAAGCAGATAATTTCTACTAATCAAAAACAATGTGCGTGTCGGCGATGAAAAAAAAGCAGATATTTGACCTAACGCTGCCAACTTTAGATTAAATACATTTCGGAGAATGGGAAATGTGCATCTCAACTCCAATTTCTTTCAAATTCTAATTAATCATGATGCAATTTTATCCGAAATTTCGATAATTAAAAAAAATTGTATTATTTTCAATAACAGATTGTATTGTTGAATCAAAATTCTAAGCATTATCATTGTTTCTTCAGATATTTAATCTCATGCTTTTCTTCCATTATTGAAAACTAAAGAAGGATTCTTTTTAATAATTGTGTAGCTTACAAGATATATAAAAAAGTGAACTTAGAATATCGCGAAATATCGAAGATAGATGATAAACCGGATATTTGCGTTTTTAATAGCGCTTAGAATGTTATAGATATGTCTTCATTAGATAGGTTCATATGCGCAATAAACAGAACTTAATTAAGACAATTAAAATAACATAACACGGGTTTAATGTTAAACAATTTGACGGAATCATGAGCATAAAGTTATATATAAACTATTTATTTGAAATCAAAAGTAGCCAATATTCCCGATGAACCAGTGGATCATCTGAGGCGAATAATCACGAATAAAATTATGGAAATATTATTTCTTTAAATTTAATAAATAAATTAATTTTTCAGTTACTGATTTAATAGCGTTATGATATCACTTGATTTCATTCTGTTACGCTGGTTCATGTATGTAATAAACTGAACTATTAGAATGGTTTTCTGTTGAGAAGGCGTTAATATTTGTCACAATTTGGTGCCTCAAATATTTTCCTGAGAGAATTATGAATATTTTGAATAAGAGAATCAATTGAAAGTAAAGGAACCTAATATATATAATGAAAATTCCGGAAAATATTATTTAATGAAAGATGCTAGGTGATAAATACAAATTATATATCTCAGTCTTACACACACTCATTAAATTGAATGATTAAATGATAATCGGTAAAATTTTGTGAAATGAGATTTTTTACAAACAATTTTTGGAAAAAAAATTCTTGGAAAGTTTGGGTGAAAGAAAATAGGCAATTTCCTTTCGAGGAAAAACAATCTTTTGTGAAGTCCTTTATAGTCATGATAAAGTCTCTTTAAGTCTTTGACACAGAAAAAAATATACAAGTAGTCTTGCGGTAACTTACGAAGTACGTAGCCACTCTATTGTAAAAAGACTTTTAAATGATGAAGTCCAGACAAAGGAGAGGTTCTAACTTCACTAATGACCCTAATAAATTATCGGTAAACATTAAATAGAAATTTATTAGAACTATCCTTTAATTATTGTTTATTTTCTTTTTTATTTCTTGTGATGCTATATCCAATTTTCAATATATATATATATATATATATATATCTATCGATATTTTACTGACTGTTGACTGGATGCTACGTCTCAATTCCCTAGCCTATGCAACCGATTTGACAAATTGGCGCTTAATTTGGCATTTTTGGCAACAAATAGCGAAAAATTATGGAAGTATCCGAATTTTGGCGTTTTTCTAAATTAATTACCAAGATACGGAATCTTTCTAGAAGCTTCCATGCCTTATCGCGAAAGATATATATACGGAGACGCGTGAACCAGAAGTATTAGAAGAGCCAATCCAGATCGCGTTGTACTGATATGCTTATTAATTAACAATTTACTGTTTACGTGTTTTATTTTTAATTCGGAACATAATAATATATATTTAGCATAAACATCGACTATGCTTTCGTGCTGTCTGGAATGAAGCATCGGCATCCACTTTCTTTGAGCTTTTTATCATACATTCAGTAGACGGATATTTTTCTTGTCATTAACTTATGAACATATTTTGAGTGTCTGCTAAAGGACATGCCTTATAAATCTGTCTACAACAAATATACATTAAAAATGTATTCAAATATTTTTTTTATTTGGAAACATTTATTATTATTTATTACGATTATTATTTAAAAAGATTATTACGATTATTATTTAAAATTTGATACCGCCTTTGATACCAACTTGTTCGCCTAGATTACTGACATTTTGGGCTGTTAAAATATTAATGTGGAATGCGTATATTTAAAAAAAACAATTACCTTTTTATTTTATAAGACCATAAACATGAATTGAATCGAATGTCAAAATTAATTGTAACAAATTTTTTAATAAAGAGTGATGACCTAAGACATTTTTGAAAGAAATGTTTTTTAAATAAAGAATGAAAACGCGAATATGAATAGGCGTATCCAGAATCGTGTGATGCGTTCAGGGAAAATACATTCTCTCATATGCTTTTGTTTTTGTCGAAAAGGCACCAATATATTTCTTATGTCACGAGTTAATTTAATTTAATTCCATGAGTCCGGCATGTATGAGTATTCCAGTGCACCAAATTTCCGAAATGTGTTTCATGGTCGAAAACAGAATGAAATGATCTCTTCCTTCAGAGAAATTACAGAAGGGGGACACTTGCTGAGCTATAAGTGAAATGCATGTTCCGTTTTAATCCCCTGTGGTTTTCGTTTGTGATTGAGGGAAGTGCTTGCTAAATTTTTTGTTGATGAATTTAAATGCATGCATTTTTCGACCATTTTAGATTCATTTTTTATTTGGATTTTATCGTTGCTATAGAATTAAGAGTAAATTTTAAATTTCTGAAAACTGAATTTGATATTGTTCACTAGCCAAATCGATTTTCTTATTAAGTCTTGGATTATAATAATAAAAATTGAAATTTGCGATAGCAAATTTCAAATTATCATGAGAGAACATTTTTTTTTTTTTAAGTCATGTGGAATTAATCCGCCAGAGAGAAAAGCGATGTTTGTTTCGAGGCAAGAAAAACAACTTCCTTTTTCAAATATTGACAAATATCACATTTTCTCTTAGAATAAACTATTTTTGAATCCATTCATGTATTTTAAATTGAAAAAAAATCCTGTTGAATGAATATACTATAAGTGGGGTAATTCTACATAGCATGAAAATTGGTGAGATATATAATTGTATAGAAAAGAATGTTTTGCTTTATGGATATATTGTAAATTTTCTAGATGTCCCGAAATTATCTACCACATATTTCAAAGATATTTTCTATAATAGGACCTTATCATGAAAAAAATCCACAACCATCAATCATAAACAATGTCGCTGATTTACAGAAGAAGGAAGAAAAAAACTACTTTAAATATTTACTAATAGTTTTTGAAAAGTAAGATTAATCAAAAGGTCCGATTGCTCAAATTAATCGAACATTTATTTACTATTTAAAAGAAATCGAATAACAGTGACGCATACGCCTGTGTGATATTACCCGCTGTAGGGATTGATACTGTGCAAATATACTTTTTACAAAATTGGTTATTTTGAAAAAAAGTTGATTGAAAAAAAATTGTTCCCATTTCGCATTTAATGGCTGTACTAAAATAATGTTAAAACTTGGCCAGTGCAAAATAATTACTAAATTTTCTTGGGTAAGCGGAATTCCCCATTTTCCCCTATCAAAAATTATTCAAATTAAGCTTTCAATCAATTTGTAAGGACTCTTTGCTCTTTCGTTATTAAGATTGAAATAAAAAGTTAAAATTTGTGAAACATAAATAAACATTATTATTTCATTTACCGAATAACTCATGTGAATCATTCTTTTCGTATGAAAAGTAAAGCATAATTTTATGCTTTTTAATTTTTTTTTATTTGGCAAAACGTTAATTAGTAAAGCAAAAGACTTTTAATTTCTGACAAAAACAATGTTTATGAAAGAAATCTTACTGTCGTTATCTGTGCTTTTTAAAAAATCTTTTGCTTAAGAAGGGGAAAAAAAAAAAAAAAAAAACCCCAAACATTTCAAACAATGGAATTTATTAGCTATATAAATATTCCGGAAGAGTGAAATGCAAAAAACAATTAATTCTGTTTAATTGGTTCCTTTTTTTTCTTCGCATTACTAAAGGTAACTAACAAGCAAGAAAATAAAAACAATTCAGAGTTGTTAAAATCGCATTTGAGATGCAAATTGCTGGAAACTTAAATATTAAAATGGCGGGAGAAGATAAGAAAACGAGGAAAAATGCTAAACAATTTCTAGCGAGAAAACGAAATAAATTTCTGAATATCATTATGTCTTTTTTCTTTCTTTTTTTAAAAACTATCTCAATTGGCCGACGATATTTTTCGAAAAGAAAATCATTTCTACATTTTCGGGCATATCTGCATGTTTTTAAAACATATTTATCGTTTGGTATTTGCCTTTTACTCTCCTCAAAAAAAGAACGGAAAGAAAATTCAAAGAAAAGTTAGTTTAAATAAAATACTCTTACTTTCGAATTAAATTTAAGCAAGACGTAACATTAGAATTTCAAATTTCACGATGTGTCTTTTGAAGTGCATTTCCATCGTCGTTTCAATTCTTTATTTCTGAAAATATGCGGCAAATGAAATCAAGAATTCTTCTTGTTAAGGTTCAAATCGTACTTTAATGCGATGTAACTGATTTCGTCCAATTTTTATGCATAGAAAAACACATGTGTTTCAGTATTCATTTAAACGAAGAAGGTTTTTTTTTAAAGAATATCTATTCATAAATTTATGAAGTATACTAATGGATGATTATCTGGATATATTTTTTGACTGAAATAGTTCTGCATTTCTTGCATGCTTTATATAATTTTATGATATCCAAGAATTATTTTCTGGAAAGGATTACTCTAACATGAAGTGGGTTCCTACGTGTCATTTTTTATTTATGAAGACTCATGTGCAATATTTATTTTTCAGACATTACATTTAGTGTTTACTTTTCTTTTATACAATATTGACTTTAGCTTTTAGATTACAAGTGGTTTATTTTAAAAAAATCTTAAAGTTTCTTTTGAATTATGAAACTTCTTAGAGACAATAGAGCGCTTTGTTCTTAATAATTGTATTTCCCCATTCGGCTTTTTTCAAAATTACCATCGCACCTGGGATTATACTCAATATTTTAGCAGTAGAATCATTTACAAGTTGATTAGAAGATAAAAGAGTAGTTCTACGAGGTAAATGAAAGCCAATAGATGGTTTGTACCAGCACCTCAGTATACCTATAGCGTAAGTGCTTTATAGTATGGAAAGGTAGATTTAGTACGAGTATTTGATTGGTTATATCGCCGTGATTAACACATGAGTACCGTGACTTTTATTTTTTAACAAAATGATCGTTATTGGTTCATTCTTCAAATCTACCAGAGGAGGTACACCCCGTCATCGGTGAAAATATCAGTCACCATTGCTGTGTCCATAAAAATAGCATGGGTCAATAATGGTATTCGACAACTTCTCATTTCTATGTTTAAAGAAAATGAAGAAGGTTAAATATTTTTGGGAATAAGTCAAAAATTTCATCATTTTTTGAAAAGAATGTAATGACCTGAAAATACCTATATTTTATTTTTATTACTACTTTTCCAGACTTTTCACTTTCTCTATATTAATTATTTTCTTATACGCAAAGTATACTAAAAGAATGCATTGCAATCGACAGAAGACTGGTATATAGATTTAAATAAATCTCCACATCTCCAACCTCATCCAATTTTAAAATAAACATTTTCAGAATTATGCATTAACATGTTTTCTCAAATTGAGTCATGAACATGTTGTGACAGATTTTGAAAATATGAAACTGCAGGTTTAAAACGTTTTTTTTTTGTGATTCTCTCATCTCCCCTAACTATCGTAATTTGCAATTACTTTCGAAAGGGTTTTGTGCCATCACTTTTTGAGATTTTGTGACACCAGGTTTGAGATTTTGTGACATCAGGTATGGACTTCTAAGGCCGAGGTGAACGGTCGTCTTTCAGTTGGATATACTTTACAAGAGCGTTACAGATTCAGAACTATAAGATTGTGGATTCATATTGTTTCTAAGAAAACTTGGATACATCTATTTTCGGGTACATTTTTCAATCAAGAAACGTGAGTTAACATTGCAAAATGAAATTTCATGATGGTATTTAAGTACCAACTGATAAAGAGATAGATTTCAGATTCCATCTTTATTCACCCAGATGATGATTATGTTTTTCACCAATTAACTAACTCATCTCAAAAATCATTCAAATTCAGGTACCCCAGAATATTGGAATGCCCAAGTTTCTCTTTAAAGGTGAGAAAACTTCCTCGCTCCACTTCCCTCAAAAACCACGATGATAATTCATGTTCGTAAGGAATTTGTATGCAAAAGAGGACCTCCATTGATGGTCACTAAGCAAATGCATGTGTATATGTCTATTGGGAGATCTCAGACAATCCTCTCTGTTAAAACGCAAATTTATTTCAGAGAGCATCTCTAATGAACAAAGTACCCGCCTCGGGTATTCAATCAATCAAACTGAAAAAAAATGGGCTTCCGATATAATTCCGTTGAATTGGCGTATGGAGTCACTCTTTCAGTATTGATAGTGTTAAACAAAGAATTTAAAAAAAATGATGGAATTCAAACTTAATAGGGTGAATGCTCATGTTATGGTGAAAATAAACGATGGTTCAAATATGTGATTATTAAAATTGAAGTTTACTAATAAAAGAAACCTTCTAAGTTAAAAAAATGCTATAATTGTCATACCTCTACAAATCAATCACTAAAAATAGCTATCCAACTGCCATTCTAGTTAGTTTGAATACAATTTGACAAGTTATATCACTTTAGTTTACCATGATTTAGAAAATCAAAAAAGTATTCTATCAAAATTAGAATTCGAGTGAAATTTTCAATGTTTCGAATTTCAAGATTTTCTTTTTACACTTTTGCATAGCAAATAATTTAATTTAAGTATTTAACTTGCGTATCGTGGAAAGCTTCCCTACAGCACTAAAACATCTTTTATTTCTAATAAACTTGCAAACCTTTTAAAATAAGATATTATATCTTTTATACACATTTTTTTTGTTGAAAATGAATACAAATATACTATAACATTAAAATATCGAGAAAGGGGGAAAATACTTCCTTGGAGACTAAATGATTTGTATTACTCTATTTCCATTTAACGCTGATATGATCAACGCACGCGATTTTCCCATTTGCCGAACAAACCACAAAGCTCTTTTTTGTTTATGAGTCTGAGAGCGTGGAACAACATCTGCGAAAAATGTGAACAGATAAGATTTGTGTAATGAAAAAAAATTTTAATATTCACTTTTCTTCACTTTTTTTGTAAAACATTTATTTTTAATTGAATTCTAGAGTCTAAGCTAAAAATTTATGTTGAGTTGAAATTTTGTTTTTACATATTTAGTAATTATGTAATTCTTTGCAGAAATGAGCAGAATATAAAAGTATTTGTGCTTACATACAAATAATAAATTTAATATTTCATGAAAATAATATTACATATTAATATGTAAACTAATAATTACATAAAATTAAAAGTATCTCAGTTATCATTTCCAACGCTTTCACACATGTATTATTGTTAATTTATTTTTCAGCTATTATTTTTCTCGATAATTTATTATATTTATAATATCTTTGTTGTTAAATAATACTTTCTTGCTTAATTGTCCTTTTTCTTTTCACAAAACTACTGTCTTATCAGAATGATGCTTCTGAACATAAGATGCAATAAGTTCCTATGCTTTCAGTATCTCCCTTTTTTCACTGAATTTTACCTCTATTATTTCTTCCTCTCCTGACCAAATCCTTTCCGACATAAGCTCTTCTGTAGTTTAGTTTATTCTCTTCTACGAGTTCACTGATGTCATTGTTGTTCAAATCTATCCTTGTACTCTCCGAGATAGATAAAGTATCGTCAATCCACATGGGTTTTATAAAACGTTTTGAAGGCGTGTTCGACAACGCTAACCGGCCAAATCCTACTCTGTGTAGATACAAGTGTTTTCTTCAAACAAACTCTCGGCAAAAACTGATAAAAGCAATCCCGCATGTGACGCTATGGTGTCTCCTCGCTTCTCGTTTTGCGAAACATCGTTCCATAAACGAGTCACTTTTTTTATATTTTGTTTTGCCTGTAATATGAATCAGTGCTAAATCAATGCATACAATCAATTATGCTAGGTTTGACTGTATTTCATGATTTAAAAATCTTATCAAATTTTGTTCGCTTAGTTTGTTGTGCTTTTGATAGTCTATGAATGCACATGGAAAAAAGCAGACATATAAATCCAAAAATATTTTTTCTGCTTCTGGCAATGAAGTTTAAATTATTGTGCTTTTATTTAATATATTTCGTACACGAAAAAACAAAGAGAATTTTACATATTTATGTATTTAATTCATCGAAAAAGGTAATTTTGATATCCTTAGCTTGCATTAATAATTACAAAAGGGACACAAAATTCCATTGCATTTACTCTCAAATGTCTAGACTCGTTAGATTTTTCTAGCAGGAAAATAGATGAATTATGCTTTTCAAAAACCGCTCCAAACTGTCATTTCCAGACTCTTTAATTAAGCTGGAATGGCATTTAAATAGGGCTAATTCGTTTTCTAGACTTAAAAAGAGTAAAAATAGGCAGCTTTTAAATTTTTAATTTCCTCTCTGCTTAGATTAAGCCGTAAATGCATCAAATGTTTTTAAAAACCCAAAAGAGTCGTTTGTGCCCAAAGAAGAGCATCCACTCAAAAATCATAATTAACGAAAGGAAGAAAAGTGTTTGCATGTTGTAAACAATGCTTTAAACAATTCATTACACATGTAACATTTTATTAAATTTCTAATAAAAACTAGATATTTTCATTCATTTTAATAACTTATTAATACCATTAAGTGAAAGATTTTGCATTAAGGAATTTGCTTTTTAACATTTGATTAGTATTTCATTTCATTTTAATGATGGCAACATTTTATTTTACGAAATAAAGGAATTTGAAACCGAAATGATTTTTTTGTAGATTAGAAACAAATATTTTAGACAAAGTTTTCATTTTATTTTTAGTTTCAGGCATTATTTGCAAAATTTCTATTTTTAATTTTTTAATATGTTTTTATTTTTTAATTTTTTTTTTGCTTTTATACTAGATACCCTTCATTATAATCGAGTATGATGTAATTACGATATAAGATTACGATAATTACGATATAGGATTACTAATTACGATATAAGATTAAGCAACCAGATGTATTAGTTTGGATAAAGAGTCTCATTATTATTTCCTATATAGAAGCTAAAAATATCTATTTGTATATATCTCAATAAATAATTGATATTGGTAATTTTTTTTTAAATGGCTGTCAGTTTAAAAAATATATTTATTGATAGATTTTTTCTCTTTAGTTTTTTTTATGTTTAGTATGTGACCATCCTGTTATAATAGATAGTGAAGACTCAACAGCGTTAATATTGTTACAAAAATTCTGCTAAAAATCCGTGAAGTCAAAGTGTTCAGCTATAGTGTGTGTATAGTGACACAATCAGCAGGCTTTAATGGCAAATAACGACGTTTATTAACACGAAGAAACGAATTCTCCAGCAACAAAACACAGCCGAGACGTACACAAGAAACTAACAGCAACCCACAAATAGTAATCGATAGTAAACATTCATAACAGAATAAAAATAGAACCAGACAGAACTCAGCAGGAAGAGAGAATCCACGTGGCTATTTACTAAAATCTCTCCAAACGCTTGCTATTCACGCTTTAGTTGTACCCAACTGTATGACTGGTTATTCCACACACGACTCGATGCAAATTCAATTCTTGTTTCCAAGACTTGGTTGAATTCTCAATCCACTAATTGCTTGAACTCCATTTTACTTTTGCGCTTCGCTTGATTGATCCGACTTATTCGTCGTTGACTCGTCACTCACTTATACAACTAACTCTGGCTTGGTATTTGGGCATTTTATACTTTCCAGAGTAGGGCACAGAAGTTTCTCGATGAATCAACAAGATTCGTATCTTATTTGTTTTATCGCCAAAATTCCTGAATATTCTACGATTATCTATTTTGTTGTTAAAGTCTTCGCCAAGTCGCCAAATGGTGGCTAGTCCCGGGATCATGGATCCGGTATTTAGAGAAGTATCTAATAGAACAACTGTTTGTAAAATTATCTTTCCTACAATGAAACTAACTGTGCTGGGATGTACATTTACAGATTCGTAGCAATATTAAAATATTTTTTTTTTTTATCATTCTATCATTTAACTTGCACCAATAAAAATGCATTATAGGAATAGTATATCTGTACGTTTTATTAAGTGATTCTAGACAGAAACAATTGTTTGAAATAAAAATATCTCAAAATGAATGCTGATCGATACATTGGTAATTATTTTTGAGCCTGATAAGCATTTATCGCATATGTTGAGACATCCAGCTAATTGTTGCCATTCCTTATAAAAAAAAAACTATTCTCATGACCTAAAACTGACAAGAAATAAATTTATTTTTAATTGATGAACGGTCCCTCCAATGATAAACAACTATCTAAATCTGATCTTATCTCCATCTGCGTGGAAATTTAGGCAGTGCGAACAAAAGAATATGGGATCGCATTGCTTGGGCATGGCTATCCCGCACGGAATGCTGTATCATCGGAAATTCTAGATTCATTTTACTGACAGCCAAAATGGCGATTGCGATGTCAACTGATATTTATGTTTATTAAATCCATCCTTCTCACATTGCTTTCCGTTGTGTTTTTTGATACAGTGTTACGTGAATGAATGACTTCCAAATAATCCATGGTCCAATTAACTCGAGCTGTCAAATCTGACAGCTCTTTTCTTCGGTCGATTTTTTTAATTTTGTATTTTTTTATCATTTGTGTGTGGGTTTCTTTTTCGTTTGTTTCCACTCAAATACGTGAGAATAAAAATTGATATGCGTTCGAGTCGATTTAACGCTTCATGAATAAAAGATGCACCATTTTTTAAGGCTGGATTCGTTTTTTTAGTGGCAACATCTGCAAGAGCTGTTTTTTTTCCCTTCCAAACCCCCAATATGGTGATTTTTTTTTATCTTTTGCGTTGAATTTTAAGCATATTGAGATAAAAAATACCTGTCTTCAAAAATTCAGATTGTCTGATTTCTTTTCTCAGAAATAAACTATTTAAAGATAAATTTTAAGATTAAATTAATCTCCAATTTTCTAATATCGTTTTTTAGCTGTTGTTAGATTTGGGATAAAAGAATTAGGTCGGTTATATTTGATCCAAAGTATAAGAGAATAGAAAGAAAGAAAAATAAGATTTTAAGAACAAAAAGGAGATTTGCAAGTTGATATCTTCTCAAAAGGCGGTAATTTTTGACGACAATTAGGTTAACCTTTCGTTTACTAATAATAACAAAAAAAGCAGCAATTTTTTTCCGTGAAAAATATGAATAGATACTATATTATTACAATGTGATATACATGTATATCCATGTATCTGTACTCCCATATATGATAGTTAAGATATGATGATATGATGATTTTCATTATACATCGTGGCATATGGAAAGGTCACTAAGCTCTATCTTCCAAAAGAATGTAGATGGAGGCAGTTTTCCATTTTATTGTTTAGTGATTGAAACGTTTGTTATGATATTTCATTCACTTTCTCATCGCCAATGCAACTGTTTAGCCTTTAGATAATGGGAAAGGAGGGAGGGGAATCCTTTTTTTGAATAATATTTTTACATTTGAAATTTAGTATCCTTTTTCTCAATTTTTATATAATTTCATTCGTCTTTCTAATAACTATGCCTGAGAAGATGAATTTTTTAATGGAATTTCCGTTTCTCTCTTTCTGGTTAGAGCTTTAAAATTTTAATTTTAAATTTTTCACAAAAATCAGATACCTGTGAAATCAGAATAATTTAATGCTCTGAGGACTTTTTGGAGCTCGAATACATTTGATTCTATATTAGGAGCGCTATTTGAATAAGGATTAAAGAATTTTGTATTACTAGATATCATGATAATTATAACAATGATTTATGAATATTTGCAATTAAAAATATTTTTATGTGTAGCAAAAAAAAAAAAAATATGAAAAAAAAAATATTTTAAAAATACATTTTTGTATATTTTTTTTGTACTTTAATGTACATTTGCGTTTCTCAAAAAGCTCTGATAAATCAGCAGAAGTGGTCTACCCAAAACTTCCTCGCATTCTCTCTAATAAACGTGTCATGCCAGAAAAGCCTCTGCTTGGCACTGGCGTACTAATTTTTAACCTTTGGCTTGAATTTAGCATGCGACATAATCTATCGTGTAATCCTTCGCGAGTGTTTTGGCGATTAATCCATGGCATGGGTTAATGGTATCTAAAAATTGATTTTGTTTCTTTTAAACTTGTTTTTCTCATTCGATTGAAGCAAAAATTTGACAAGGAAATACATTTGCAGCCAGAAAATCCCAAACCAAATTCGATATATTTAAGTCATTGTGTTTTTGAATCAACGCGCTTATATGTTTCTGAAAGCGTTAATATGTACAGACCGACAGACAATCAAACCATTGTTGTATTTAGCTAAATATATGATAGGCCTCTGCATTATCGTTGTTGAATCTGTTTACCGAATCTTATCTATATAGCTCTCTTTGTGTGTTAAATTATTTTAGAATAGCCGAACGGACGAACTTCCTCTGAACAGATTTTATACAAAATTTAATAGAAATAGCCAACTTTGATATAAAGACCGTATACCAAATTTCAACCTTCTAGCTTTAAGCATTTTTTAATTATTTTTGTCACAAACAGACTGACGGACATTTTTCAAAAGTGTGTTTTTAAAGCTCACGGAAATCTGAAAAGTGGAGATTCCTCACGGAAGTCTGAAACGTGGAGATTCGTGAAAATTTCGAGTTCGACTTTTTTGGCAAACACTATACTTTCTACGTACTGCGTATATAAAAAAGGAAAAAAAAGGGGGGTTACGCCTAAGATAAACGCCAGTTATATGAAGAAATTAAACCATAATGAACATCAAGACAAAACAAATTTAAAGTATTCATAAAAAAATTAAACACAGGATGTTCATAAATGTTTAGAAAGCTGCCTATATGAGAATCTTAAGTTCGTCTACATCAGTTGGTAGAGGTGAAAAAAGCACCTGCTGCATAGCCACAGAAAAGAAATGGCTGTCACTTGACGCGCGTACCAGAAGTCTTCCAGAGCTTCACACCAGGCATGAAAGAAAAAAGTGTTGAATGAATTAAATAAATTTCGTATTCCTCAAGCGGCTCGCATTGCTTATAACTGTATTAAATTTAAATCTTCAATTGTTATTTTGCATTTCCGGTGAATGACAAGGTTATACTTTGTTTTGCTTTTCTTTTAATAGACTTGAAAATTTGGTATATTTATTTAAGAACATCCTGTATTAAATTAATTTAGAAAATTTTTATTTGCATCTATATCTTTTACAATCTTTTTTAACCTCAAATTTTGATAAAAATATTTTGTATTTTTAATTAAATTGAAATTTTTTTAAAACCTTCTTGTATTTTTATTAATCGTTATAATAGAAGATTCATGATCTATTTTGGCTTTCTATGGGTCTTATTTTCACCTATCTATTCTTGTTTTTTTTTCTTTATATTCAAAACATTTAGCCTTCACACATACTTTGATACAATAGGACTTTGGAAAAATTGTCTAAAAGAAAATTAATGAGAAAGCATATTTATCAAGTAATATTAAAATCATAAAGATTAGTTGCATAGCATTAGTATTCGTGGGCATAAGTATTGAAAAATTTTATAAGTACATCATCTTCATTTTTGGATAAAGGTTGAAAATAAATAATAAAGAATATAGACACGAAAATATGTTATTAATAATTAATTCTATTTTGCTCACATTTAGGCTTCATTTGTTTTTGTTCCACCGGAGAGTAGTAAGAGAACTTGTGTTGATAATTTGCGGGACAAGTAAGCCGGATCTCGATCGATGTTGCTGCGGATATCGTGACTGGTCTGGTAGATATAGTAACGGTACGAAGAGGTGTTACCTTTACTCCGATGACAGAAGGTGCCTCCTATAAGATGGGTTGAGCCATAGTCGGTTAGGATTCTTAGGGATCTCATTTTTAATTTCCGCTTAACTATCTGGAATACAATTATTCAAAATGTCTGGGCACTAAGGCAGAGAAAAGAGAACTTGTTTTAATTTTAAATTTACAATTGCTTTAATAAAACATGACAGAAAAAGATATTAATGCTACGTAGTTCCCTAATCGATTATTTTGTTAAAATAAATCTTTAAACAGTTTTCAAAGATTTAGTTTTTAAATTTTTGTGCGCCAAGTCACTAACTTTACGATATATTTTAACACATCGAAATCTGAATAAACAAGGTGGCATTTGGTTTTAATTTAAATAGCTGCATCCATGTAAGACAGTTCTAAATACATCTTGACTGTATAAAGGTCTGTACTTAAAGCAATCCTAACAAACTGTCGGCGGCATTGTTCAGATGATCGGCGAATTGTGAAAAATGGTCTCCATGGAAGGAACCAGAAACCCAGAAATCGAAATTAACGGTTGAATTGCTTGTTCTTGGCCTTTTAAACCGTTGGAAATACAATATATTTTGAACAAAATCTTCATTTCACGTGTACATTGAAGGATGGTCGCGGAACCCTGAAGGAAATTGAATTAAATGGAGTGATGGAACCATTAATTTTTAGCTTTGTGGCTTCGCCTATTTGCCTTGCAAATGAAGAGTAATTTTAAGGAAAGCGTTGAAATGTTAGTAGCATTGAATTTTATTGGTGAACATAGCTTCTACTTTAAAGTAATGGATGTGTGACACTGTGGGAATTTGAAATACTGTACCTATGAGAATTGGAGGAAAATTATAAAAAGAGTTCTGTTATTCTCCAAAATTTTTACACACTATAAAATAAATTTTTCAACGTGAATTATAGACGAGAAAGCTAGTTCATTTTTAGACTCACTAGTTCCCTTTTGACTTCTAAGACGTACAATGAAAACGAAAGCAACAATAAAAATGTTGTTAAAAAATATTAAAAAAAAAATCTGTTTAAAATTCAGTCTAGATTATAGAAGTTTACTGCATTTGAATTGACATCATTGTAAAGATAATTTTTTGGACTTCAAAAAGTATAAATATCATTTTTGTGCGGGAATACTTTAGGGAAAAAAACATGAAAATCTATATTTTTAATTAATTAATCAAAACTATAATTAATATTTTTAATTAATTAAAGCTATAATTATAATTTCAAAAAAGCGCATTCCGAGATGCAATTTCTACCCTCCAAAGTATATATCGACGGCATTTGGATGCTCTAGATCAAAAGGATCAAAGGTGTGGCTTATACAACGACAACGCATATACAGTCATTTTATTCTAAGTAAAGATAACCGAACGGTATTTGTTTATTAGATTTTATTTACAAATTATTAGATTTTACTAAAAATAATAATAGAAAAAAATCATTTTACTAGCAAATGGTTAGTTTTTTAAATCAAAAGTGTATTATAATGAAAGCATTTTCAAACTCATCATACAATTCGATGCACTCAGAAAAAAAAATCACGATTAATTAAATCGAAATTTAGCATACTGTATGAATAACGATATAACTATTATATAGAAAATTATTTCTCATTTAATATGCTGATATTAAATTTAAAAAAAATTCAGAAGCATACAACTTAAAAAATTTGAAAAATACATAATGTTTATCATTAAAACATAACTGAAATTTTTTTTTTCTGTTTTTGAACAAAATAACTGAAAAGCGGAACAGGCTATATAAAGGAGTATTGATATATATTGTATATGTTATCAACAATATATGAAAAGCTGACATTTTATAGAATGTCGGAAGCTTTTAAACAGAGTATGAAACATGAGAATTATTATATACTCTCTTTAAAGTAATGTATATAATACTTAAGGCATTGTATAGATTGACAAATGATATTTCGGGAAAGCATGGAAAATTATCCCAATAAGGCTATTATTTAAATGACTTTCATTCCACGAAAATGCAGACTTTATTTTTAAAAATTCTTACAGTGACATTAAAAATTTTTTTATTCAAATTATGTTTACAAAAAAAATTTAAAAAGTCGTGAAAAACAAAATTTGCCTCTTTCTTACTAAAGAAAATAAAATATAATATGAACTGAATAATCGCACCATCAAAGAAAATAATTTTATTTGAATTACACTTAATCTTATTTAGAAATTTCATTAAAAATGAAAATGGGCATCACTTTGGCAGGTTGTTGTCATTTGGCATTTTGTAGAATGTCTATGAAATATTTGAAATATTGATTGTTTCATATATTGATGGCAAATTTTCAGTATCCCATAAAATGCTTAGATTTTCTATGATGGGCCAGCTGGCGTCCTGGCATAGGGGTCGTTCGTCTTCCCCGTGATCTGGGCGTCCCGGGTTCGAGTCTCGATTTCGGGCATGCTCTTCTTCTGTGTTCTGTGAGGTGTGTGAATGTGCCCCCCCCCCCTGTAAAAAGGGGTTGTGCAAGCGAATGTGATGCATGAGTAGCTAAGTCGTACTCTTGGCCCTAGATGGCGCTACTTAATAAACAAGAGACGCTGACTCGGCTTAAAGCGGATTTATCAACGACAAGTGCCATTAGACACAACAACACATAAAGGGCCGAATTTCAAACTTTGCCTGTGCCTTTATGCAGCTAATTAGTATACCTGTCTTCAATTCAGATGAAATAATTCAATGAAAAGTCAATTTTTCACCCCGTTCTTATTTATTTAAGAATTATGTATTAAAAATACAAGCACTATGATTGAAATTTATTGGATCATTTTATTGCCATAATTGTAAATGTGTATCTTTTTTCTTTTATCACTTTATTCCTGATCGTCCATCTCTCGATACATTTATTTTACTGAATGTGCAACAAAACAAAACGAAAATGCAACAAGCAGGTTTTAAAAAAATTATATTTGTTTCTTATGCCTAGATTTGGAATTCGTTTGAAATTTCGATCATAAAATGTCAAAAAGAAAGAATACAAATTCATCATTTTCACAAGGGTGAATCTGAATATAAATTGACGCAGTGATTCTATAAAATAAAGAAATATCAAGAGATATCATTTCCGATAGTCTAAGTCGCGAGCTTCGATTTGACAGGTTGAAAGAGTGACTTAAGAACTGATTGATACTAGTCAGTCTACTTTGACGATTTAGAAGATGGGTCCAAGTTTGTGAGATCTCCGCATTTCGTTGCTTCTTAACATCAAATTTGACAGTGCAGAAATAGGAACTCAATAGCGATCACTGCAACCAACACTATTATTTCACCGGTATCTGCTCTCCGTTTCATGCTTTTTTATATCTCAGCAAATACGGTTATTTGTTCACGAACTCGTCTGACAAAAAGAGAATACGAATTGGAGTTCAGGATAATATTTAGCAAAATGGCAGTATGCCTTTAAGATATCCAATGATTAAAATTTTAAAGCGCAATTACGTGAAAATGACGTTCAATCCTTCAATATAACTTGTACGCTAATAATTGGAGAGCGCGACTCGGAGTCTAGGAAGCCCACACGCATTATATTCTTACCCATGACACTGGGGATCTGCATTGAACTTATTTTTTCTTTTAACTTCCTTTGAAAATGTTAGAAATTAACAATCTACAATTAGTTATATTTAATATGTTTTTTTCTTTATTTTTATAGGAAAATAAATGTTTATTCTCCTAATTCTTGAAATATAATTTAATCTTTGGAAGAAAAATAATTAGCAATTTTTGGAGTTTATTTGTCTGTCTGTGAACATGATACTTGAAAATTGCCCTAGGACAGATAGATGAAATTTGGCATAATGTCTTTGCACTAAATTTTCAAATCTATCAAATTTTGAATGAAATCCATTCAAAGGAAGTCTGTCTGAGTATTAGAATATAAGTTAAACCGATAACTACAAAATAATCAGAGCTAGATGGATACAAGTTCGGGCATATATTTAAAATCTAATATGGATATTTGAACTACATCGGTTAAGAGCTTGACTCTCTGTCTGTCTGTACTTTCTCATGCATGTAAACGTGTTTACTCAAGCATGCAATGACTTAAATAAGCAAATTTTGTTTCGTGATCATGTGACCCTAGGTGTACTTCTATGTTAAATTTTGACTTTAATAATTTGGCATAAAGGCACCCATAATATTTATTTGAATTCTGTTTATTAATCGCGTTTCAGTTATTAAACGTCAAATACGGCATGTTAAATTCGATGAAAACACAGAAGGTCGGATTCGTATTATTGAGCATCATTAGCATGTAGTTAATACTGAAATTCTAGTTTCATTTAATATGATACGAAGAATGCATCTCTCATGCGTGAAAATAAAAATCTGAGAGTTTGGGGTGTTCATGGCTTTGTTCAAAATCTACAATTTTATATGGAGAGAGGGAGATATAAATTTATTACAGAGTATGCAAGAAAATTTCAGGGTGACTACTCACACTGGTTTGGGACGCGCTATAGAAAAATATCTAAAAGATGTTCGAAACTCTAGTTCGAAACTTTCAAGTACGATAATGTTTTAGGTTGGGTTCGTCTAATTGCATTTTAATTTTTAAAACTGATGTTAAATTATTTAGTATAAATAACGTGCACATAAAAAATAGGTTTGATATCGTCTGTACATTAATTTTACCTTGCATTCGATTGGCATGCATCTAGATGTCTAATAGCATTAATGCTATATATATCTAGAAATACATATTTATATTGATATTTTTAGATATAGAGGGTAAAACAAAAAGAAGAAGCAAATATTAAATATTTATTTTTCATGAATTATAGTACGGGTAGATAGAGAAACATGCTGTACGTCATTGGATCATAAACAGAAGCTCAATATTTGATTTTTACTTTCGGATGAACCTGTAAAAGCGGGTTCTTGTTAATTCACGAAAAGTCTTGTGCCCTACAGTATTCAAAGAATGAATTAATTACCATTATATACCTTCGTGTATTTCCTTTAAGTTCATCAAAGAGCCATCTTGAAAGCTGGTACGAGAAATCCGCAAGAGAGGGTTGCATTCGTAAAGAAGAAATCACTGCTCGCCCTCGCACGTTAGATGAAAATGTCACTGAAGATGAAATGAATGAACACTGTTTTCGAAAGAACTATAGGAAATCCACAAGTGGAGGATGCATAGAGATTGGAATGGCATGCCATGGGCTTAAACTTAAATATGCTGCTCTTTAAGAATCATAAAATTAAATTTTTAGAAACGTAGCTTCACCTTTGGCAGGAAATGAACTTAAGATCTGATTGATGTTCGTAGCATAACATACTTATTTCGAATACAAATTCAATTGTATTCAACATAAAATAATTTATTTTTATTTTATGTTGAAATTTTTGAACTGGAAATAATTTTTTTATATGATTCTAAAAAAAAATTTAAATACATTTTTAAAAATTTTTATCCATTTAGAAATACGTCGTATGTGCCTCAATCGTTATTGTTCGTTGGAAATTACATTTTTAACTACATTGTAAATAGATATAGGATTCTTTGACTCTTTTTTTAAGTTGAATATTATTAAGATTGTCCAAAAATAATTGCAAAATTTTTTTTACGAATAAATAGACTCTTGACACAGATAGATTCTTGACACAATAAATAGACCTTGATATACTTTTTTATTTCGTTTTGAAACCAGTAAATCATAATTTATGTCAGCTTCATTTTCTCACATGTATAGGGCTTTTGTGGAAAACCATTTCAACAAATAGCTGAACCAAGTGCAATCTCACCTCATTTTATGATTGGGACCTTTCGGAAATGATGATTATGATTCAAATAAATGATGAAATGATGATTCAAATAAATGATGAAAATAAATGAATGATGATCTAGGGATATTCATTGAAACTAAATATATTTAATTTTGCAAACACTTTTTTTTAAAAACTCTGTGCTTATTTATGTTTTATTCATTTGTATGGTTTATTAACTAATAAAATTCAAATATAGTAACGTAGTTTTTTCCTTAATATGATATTTTGCTTTGTGTAACAAATGAATTATAAATTATAATTTTTTCTTTCCAGGTAAGAACTAAACCTTTATATATCAGCGGCAATATGGCATGTTTTAAAGAAGACGTAATATTTTTTTCCAACTTGGTAATTATTTTAATCTTTTTTATTACAATTAATACTAGTTGTTCGTTAGAAATATTTTTATTTATACGACGAAATTTTTTTATATATATTTTCAATTGTATTCGTATTTTATTTCCAATTTTTGTGTTTTTTGTGTCCATTGTGTTTTGAAATATACACCTGGAAAGAAGGTGTTGCAAATTTCACCCAAACTATTAAAAACATAAATATTATTATAATTCCAAAAATATTAATGCATTTATAGAACATAATTTTTTTCGTTAAATTAAGTGATTATATTATATTTGCAAACTGAAGATTTTTTTTACGCTTATTCATAATTATCTACACAAGGTCATAAAAATGAATTTCATCTCTAAAAAAACAATGAACATTTTAAAAGACTCTTATTTCTAATTCTTAACTTCATTTGGCCAAATGAACTTATGAAGTACTCTTTTTTTTATCTCTAATGCCAATATTTCGGTTAGAAATGTAAAAATTAGAAGAATAATTAGAAATTCTGCTAGAAATAAATTTAATGATTAAACTAATAACTGTAATTATTAGTTTAATGCATTAAATTTCCATTAATGCATTTAACTAATAATTACAGTTATTTATTAGAATTTCGATTTTAAGCCGTTTTATATATATGCCGTTTTGCATCGGTCCAAAACCTATGAACGATATTCTACTTACTATATACCAGTATAAAATGTCTTATAATTAGAAATCAGATTTAGAACCCGTTAGCATTATAACTGCATATATTCGCATGTCATAATCTCTTTAATTTACAATGACGGAGAAAATATTTGCTGTACATTCTTCAGCATCCATTTCAGCTACCTAACTTCGCCGAATAATCATTACGAACTCCTCGAGATAAAATTAAGAAATCGCTGCTTGCCTTAAATCTTTGCTCTCAAACTGACACTTCCAAGTTAAAATTATTTACTTTAACACATTTTTGTTTGCTCTTTTCGGAACTGCGCGATCTTTGGAATATATTTTCCCCGGGAACAGATTTGTTGTTTCTCAATTCAGCTCAACGTGTGTTGAATCGAATGAAAGCAAAAGGAAAAGAAATTCGAGAGTAACTTTGCTTCAAATCTGTGTGCAATGTTTCTTCTCTGCAAGAATAGTTGCGTTGCGAGAAACAGAGATTTACAGATTCAGGATTTGTATCGATTGAATTTATATTCTGAATAAAAGGTATGAAATCTCTTGTCTCTGGACAACTATGTGGAAATAGATGAATTTTTTAAATCATTTTACGAATGCGAATGAACAGAAAGAATTTTAAATTTTGATGTGTTTAAATTTATGTTTCTATACTTTTATTTCATTTGTGAGATTCATTTGAATTCGTTTTTTCAAAGCAATAAGTCATCTGTATGATGGTAATAATCTTATTTGTCATTTTTATTTTTACAATGATACAAGCAATTATTTAATTTGGTCTCAGTAATCATGCTTGCCATTAATTAATAAAATAAAAACCAATATACAATTAAAAAAATCTTTAAAATCTTATAACACTTTTGACTTGAAGAGGATAGGTGCTTTTAGGAAATAAATTTTATTTCAGCATCAAAACTTAAAACAAAAATTGTTTTGGTATTTGAAATTTAAATTGGAACTTTTCAATTAAGTATTCTTTTATATTTCTTATATTTGTTTATATGTATTTGCAAAGCTAATTAAAAACTTAAAGGGTGCAATGTGTGGAAGAGCAGTGCTTTTAGAAAAAAAAATCGATTCAATATATCATTTGGACGTTAAAAAATTATTATTATTATCTCTTTATGTTTCGAAAGCTCAACGGTTTAAAAATTAGAAAATAATAATAATAACAGAAATTTGCAATCGCATTAAATATCGTAAAATTTCAAGTTATCATGTGAGAACTTTATCTTTTAAGTCACATAGTATCAAGCCATAGTATCACAAATATTTAAAAAAGCTATGATTTATGACCATTTCAAAATCAATCGAATTCTAAAATTTTTTTCTCGGATCCAGAATTTTTTCACAAACCCCCCCAGTTTTAACCGGTTTGAAAAAATCAGATTATGCACGCGTCGGTATTTAGAAAACGATGGGTTTCCCTCCCCCCGTCTTAAAATTGTCCGTTTTCTAATCCGGATTTTTTGGAATCTAATTTTCTAAGAATTCCAGACCTGAGAGACAGAGGAATGTTTTGCTCTATAAATTGGTCTGATGTACATTAGATCCGTCTTCGAGTCTCGAAACTATTGATCTGACACAAGATAAACAGTCCTCATCCTGTCAAATAAGTTGGCTCAATTCTCTTTAATGTTGTTATCATCTGTTGAAACCATTAGCTTGCATGTTAAATCTCTCATTGTATGCCAAATACATTTTTTTTCACTCATAATATGTTTCATCATGTGTCAAATATTTTGTATTTTAAATATGTCGACATATTTCTTGGAAGGCACGAGGGTTTTCTGTGTCCCAAATTTAACAGTTACGGTGTTGATGGTTCCTCTTAAATGGAAATGTGTTGCATCGCTCCATAGAATCTGCCATGGACACGATGCATCCATTTCAACTTTAACCAAAAATGCAAAGGTCGGTCGCTTTTTCCGGTAGATGAATAGCAGCTGCTGATTGTAACGAATTTTGTTAGAATAATACAGTAAAGTAGTACTACAAAATTTCTGCAGAGTAGAAAATACCCAAGTGCCGTGACACTGCACGAGAACTGCTACAGCCTACAAAGTTATCTGTTGTTAAAATGTGACAACATCTTCAACAACATCTGAACGAGTCGATTTGCGTCCTCGACCTGGCTGAAATCTAAGATCACCAGTTTTCAGGAATCGACAGATCATTTGCTTGAGAGCATGTGGAAGTAATAGTCCTATGTGTAAATTGACGTTGACTAAGTTGACGAAACTCTCCAAGTGCTCAACGAAATTCTCGCTGCAGAATTTCCTTTGTTTTCATAAAGCAACTTCACAAGCAAAGAACATTTGGCAGCCATCGCTTATAAGAATTACATTTTCCAGTTTTATCCCCTTTTATGCCTAGAACTGTATCTGCAAGCCAAGAATTTATGCAAATTTTTGCTTACAATGCGAAATTGCAGTTGCAATGACACTTTAAGTTTCTTCACATTTTTAACTTTTTTTTTATACTGGCAATAGAAATTAAAAAGGAAAATTTTCATACCGCATGTGTTTTTTTCAGTATATTTTCTGCTGTACAGCGCCATCTACTGGTTGTTTGAAACTTTTTTAGCGTAATCCGTTTTTCCCATGTCTTGAACATTATACTCAACAATTTTGGAGCCTTTACACTGAGTAGCTCGCTGTATAGAGATCTCAGAGTAGGGGTATTTAAATTTTAATCATCATGTATATTGGCCTGTTATATGCTAATTTTATCATGTATCCAGTATTTTCAACTTTGTGTGGTGGAGAAGTTTTAAAAGTAGGATGTTACCTCATGTTCTATTTTTATCATAGCTTGGCGGTTAAAAATTAAAAGGCATATCTCCAATAAAAAGATTTATAGTTTCTAAATGAAAGTACAAAAGACATGGAAGAGTAACTTAAAGGACAAGTAAAATGTAAACCTTACCTGAAGTGTTTTAAAATACAAAATTTCCATGACACAAAATAAATAAATCCAATAAAACGCAATTTTTCCAATAAATCCCAAAATTTCCCACTAGTAGGCATCGAAATTTATGTGCGCTTCCATTAAATCTGCTTCTGGCTTACGAAAAAAGAGACGGGAAAACAACATCCAAGAAAATACCACATTACAAATGACTTTCTGAGAGATTTTGTAATGCTTCACTTTAATCTCATGCCCTGCCGCTGCCTAAAGCATCGCGACCAGCCCCTCATAAATCACTGTTTGCATTAAAGGTAAAGGGTGGCTCATAGGATCATTCTTTAACTCCAAGGAATTTATGGTCATCCAAGATTTATTCTAAAAAAATTATACTTTTCTGTATATATATATATATATGTATATATCAGAATTTTCAGAGATACCATATTAAAGAATTTCCATTTTGTATATTTTTTATGAAATCAATTTTTTAAATAATAGTATTTTGGAAATTAAATTTTAATATTCTTATGTTTTGAATAATGTGCCATTGGCATCCAATTTTATTTATTTAATTTATGCATATTATATTAATATTTTTATTTTTATATTCCGAACATTCGTACCTAAGCTGCGTATGCTACATGAAAGATGATAACAAAGGAAAAAGCATATTTTTCACGTTTAAAAGAAATTAAAACCCAAAAAAAATACTTAAAGTTTATATCATTATAACTAAGATACATTGTATTATAATCCTCTCTAATCATAGCATAGTATCAAAGCGTTAAATTTTGTTATCATTTACACAGTTTTATGTGTTATTTTGTTGTTTAACAATTCGTTTCTTTGCAAAATTGCTTGGACTCATTTTCAGTAAGAAAAAATAGTTTATGTATATCTTATGGAAGATATATTTTTCAGGTAAAAAGTTCTTGGATTTAAAATTTGACGTGTGTTATATTTATCGAGAGTCAGACACTTTAGAACTTTGCAAAAATTGGTTGGTTGTCTGTTTTAATGCACAAGAGGCAAAAAAGGCTATACTGCACCAGACGTATGGTTAATAAAAGATTAAAATAAAAAAATCTAAAAATCTTTAGTAAGAACAAAAGATGCATTAAAGATCTACGTTAAAACTGTAAAAGGAAACAATGATGTGATAACATGTGTAAAAAAATATAGAATTTATATAAAATGGTAAAAACCAATTGCTTTTATAAACTTAGAAAAGGTTTCTGTGAGGAATTTTGCTCAACAGACTTGGCATGTGCTGAGAAGTTAAAAAAAGTAAACGATGAAAATTAAAATCAGGGCATTCAATAAAAATATGACGAATCGTTAAAATCACTTGGCATCTCAAACAGATAGGCGCTCAATCGCCGCATACAAGATATTTGAGCGTTAAACTAGTATGAACAATGCGGAGTTTTGTTGATTTGGATCGTGCTCACGCATTGAATTTCAAGGCCAGGATGTAATTGTGGGTTTTATGCAATGTAATTTATTATTTATCTGTTGACTCCATGATAGAATTTTGTAGAGAAATTTAATGTCATCGTCTGCTCATTTATAAAAAAATATAAATTTAACCCTAAACTTGTCTTTTTTGGCATTTTCAAGATCTTCAGCTACATTTGATTTGTTTGTATTATTTCATTTAAAAAAAGAGATTAAAAGTAGTTAAAAATTGAAGCGATAATGCTAAAAGTAAAATGGAAACAAAATTATAAATATTTATTGATAAAAATCAACACACACACACACACACACACACACACACACACACACACACACACA
>JAPMOR010001988.1:590546-608200 GCA_026543865.1 Argiope aurantia
ACACACACACACACACACACACACACACACACACACACACACACACACACATATATATATATATATATATATATATAAACATGAGTATGTTTTTAATACTTATTTTTAAAAATATTATAAATAATCGTTTCTAAAATGACATATTTGCTTTAGAAAAGCTCTTGAGTGCTTATTTTTTAAAATATTTTTTGACGATTGCTTCTTAAATGACTGATATGTATTAGAAAAGCTCTTAAGTATTTCTTTTTCAATTTATACATTTAACTCTTGAGTTCATTCCTATTCCTGGGTATCTATGGAATCATGGGGTTAGCGTTCAATTACATATTGTATTAAGTGAAGACCCAGTTCAATGAAATAAATTTCGATATTCACAACAAAATATAGCAAACAGAAAGTATTTTTTATTGAGATATTACTTCAGTTTAATGAAGAATGTATTTTGGTCTAATGATAATGTATCTTCATTCAATATTGACAGGTTTTAATTCAATATTTTGAAAAATATGTCATTTTCTGTAATTTTTGAAATGTCAGCATATACGGAATAAATATCACGAATACTAAGACTGAATGAAAATTTATATGAGACAAAATCGTAGTTCAACAATCGATAATATTCCACTGTTTTATGCTATTTTTAAGTCAAATTTGCTTAAAGAAAACCAATACAAACGCTTCTCAGTGGTTTTTCTTTATAGCTCAGAAAACAACTGAAGAACCCCACTTCTTTTTAAAAGAACCTAGATAAAACCTTAGCCGTTTAGGCTCCACTCGTATTGAATTCCGAAATGTCCTGAAATTCACCTCGAGGCACCAAAATCAGATCAAGAGAGGGAAATACCCTTCCTCTCGAACTCTTCCTTCTCTGTAGGGGTAAAAGTTTGTCCTTCAGAGTTCTAATCGATCCGGGCAAAACGCCGCTGCGACTACCAATGAGTGCTCAAGGGCGACTTTCCACTGACCCTGCTACGTACGGGTGGTTCAAAGTATTAAAAACTGACGGATTTTTCTCCCTTCACTCGTGTTTTATGTTGGGGGTTCCCCAAGTCACACTGCTAGCGCCATGCGTTTTTGTTTTAAACATTGTTCTTGCGTTCGTTTTCAGTTTTATTTTGTGAGTTGATTTTTCTCTGTTTCTAAAATGGATGTTGTTCTTTATATAGTTTTATTTTAGAAGGAATTTATTTTATGTGAAGAGGGATGATGTTGCATGGCATTGATAATGAAGAGTTAAAAGAAACTTTTTGTCATTTTGGTTAAGTTACTCATGTTTTAAATCAAGTTTCTACATATGGATGGCTTAGAGTATTAAAAACTTACAACCCAAGAAAATGAGCTATTTTTTTTCATTACTACATTCCT
Source organism: Argiope aurantia (assembly GCA_026543865.1). Classification (NCBI taxonomy): domain Eukaryota; kingdom Metazoa; phylum Arthropoda; class Arachnida; order Araneae; family Araneidae; genus Argiope; species Argiope aurantia. The sequence continues at coordinate 591,912 of JAPMOR010001988.1, forward strand.
TTTTATGGGCGGAGTTTTTTGGATATCAGTTCCCGTTCGCTTGCTTGTATTTTATATATTTTTTCTGCTTATTTTAGGCTTTCCTTTCCATATTTTCAACTAGAGAGATTAGAATAGAGTTTTCTCCGATTGTAGAATTTATTTATTTTTTTCTTTTTTCGTTTGTATAATTTTGGATGGGTGGAAACTTTGTTTATGCAAAAGTTAATTTAGTTATTTGAATTATTTATTAATGGATTATTTATTATTTAATATTAATGGAGTTGTTTGAATTGAGTTGGAAGCGATAAATTAATCGTTTAAACATCGATTTGCATGGGCTTGGTTTTCTAATTGTCTTTCTTAAAATCATTCCAGAATTATGGCACCTTCAATAATTGCATTTGAAGTGTATTGTTTGTTTTTAAAGAGTATTCTTCAATTTTGCTAAATAAATGCTTTGAAACATGATATTATACTTTCAAATTGTTTTTAATTTTTTCTTTTTTATTGACTGAGTCAGAATGTGAAATTCTAAATTCTTTAGATGAGAATTTCATATTTCATTTTTGATTTTCTGGTAACTAAATCTTAGTCAAATTAAATCATTTGTTTTAACGAAATTTATGCTCGTGCAATTAATTTCTTTTGGCACATAAGATTTTGAAACGAAAAACAGTCTGAATTAATCACTAATTTTAATATTTAAATGTGATTTTATTTGCATTTGGCAAGAGTATTATTTCATTAAATTAGTAGACCTGAATGGTGTTCGTTATTTTTCGTTGAACTATGTGCCCCTTTCTGATTCACACTTTCCTCGCATGAACATTTACAATCTATAATGTCTGAATATCTTTTGCTAAATGTACTTTTTTTGGTGAAAAATGTACAATACTTTACGTAATAAGATCTAAAGTGCACCAGTTTTTAATAGCTTTCCATCTCTAATCGTGAATGTTTGAAGGTTGTGAACTGGTGCCTGTTACTGTTAACTGTTACCTGTTTTCAGATATACGCCATCAACATAAGCAGAAAGAAAGATGACCATATTCTGCCAAAAATCTTTATGTTTAATAATTTCAATATTAAATTTGGTCTTATTGAATGACATTCATTTAGTGAGATGGTGCAGAAGACTTAAAGGGAGATTCTTGTCGGAAATATTATCTGTGCTTCTGCACACGTTTCAAAGTTTTTGCAGTCCTTCGGCAATTATTTCTACGGTGTCTTTCAAACAGGAGTCTTACCTAATTCAGTTTTTAACAGCTTTGCAATCCAGTCGCAAGTAGGCATTATAACTTCCTTCATTGGAACTCGGAGGCAGAATCTCTGCTACAACACTAGGCGACGGTAACATCAAGAATATTTGAATTTTTTTGGATATGTGACTAAATGCATTGAATTTATTCTTATGAGTCAAGCATCTTCAGGTTTTTATAATTTGGACATAAGCACTTTTTGCTGTTTACAGATTCATTGTTATTTAACTCTATCAATACGGAACAGCCACAAATACCCGCCCAACGAAGCTACTGAGTTCACTCAGGTCAAATGGATATCACAGCGAAATCCCTCCCCTTTTCGTTAATCGTGATTGATTGAATACCCATGGTGCGTGCTTTGCTGATTAGAGACTCTCGCCTAGATTGTTTTGGAGTACTGGGAAGTATTCTAAGAATACTCAAAGAATGCTCGAGCATACGTTTGCTCAATAGCTATCAGTTAAATGTATCTCTCTGTTGTATATCAACCCCTTAAGAATAGAAGATCCCGTTGAGGGTTTTGAGTGGTGGAGAGGACTTTTTCTTACTTTTAAAAGAAAACCTCGGCTGTTCTAGAAATCTGAAGTACCTGAATTAAAATTATCTTAAGCATGGGAAGGTTAAATTTTGTTCAAATTAATGGACATTCCTAGTATTTCAAAGCCAGCAATTACTTTATCTAATGAATTAAACTGCTCATGAACTTTTACTTTCGAATTTCAAACTCAATTACAGTTTATGTAGTAATTCGGAGTGATTATTAATCTTCCCCCCTCGGCTCTGGTGTGTTTTTAGTGTTATATATATACTACTACTACCCTCCTCCTCCCCCCAGACTGTCGTGTCTTGCTTTTTAAACTAAATGTGTTTTGAACTATTTAATTGCCAATTCTACAATATTTATTTGTTTCATACTAACAGTATTCTTCTCGTGGTCAAAGAAGTAATTTTCTTTCTTAATAATTTCAGATATCAAAATGATTTTAATTTTTGGCAATGTGATTTAACCATCACTTTTTATTATTTATATATTCGAAAATTGCTTATCAATTGTTTTACACATTCACATTTAAATGTTAACATGTATTTCACCAGTATTATTTATTTGCTTATAGAGCAATCATATCGGATATAAACATTCACTTCTACTTTTTATGTAAAATAAATAATAAGAAATTACTGACGAATTAACTGCATTTCGAATTACATATTTTTCCCTCTAAGATCCAAGCATTTCGTCGAAGATTGAAAATGAAATAGAACTCAAAGAAGAATCGCAATTTCCTCTGATACAAGCACTCTTTCTTTCTTTTCCCCTCCATCTGAAGAAACTTTCTTCCTTTTTGATAGAAATGAATCAAAGGAAGATAAAGAAGCAAATTTCTTCTTTCCAGTCCCGCTTGTCCTTGGGCGGGGCTCCATCAAAATCTTTAATTAATTTCTGCAAGGGTTCCTTAAGACTAAACAGCTACGTGTTTTTTCCCTATCAATTTCAGTTTCTATCTTTACTTGCAGAGTAATCCATTGTTCAGCTATCAATCACTCGCTCGTACGCCGACTGGTCACCGGAATAAAAAGTCGAAAAAAATGGTTTAATCTTCTTTATAAGGTTTAATTCGACTAGGTTAAAGAATGATTGATGGGACGGGGCTTTGTTTTTATTTGCTGGGACCCAGTATCAGTATCTTTTTGTTGTTTCTGGCAACATCTATTAAGTTGTACCGTTCCGACCGTGATGATATTTTACTATGCTGACATTTTTTTAGAAGGAATTACTCTGGAAGAACTTGTTTTTCATGGACAGTACTTTGGTTGAAGTTGATAATACCCCGAAGAAACCTCATTAATATGTGTTTAAACTGGACGTAAGAAAAATGTAGTTTTATAAAGTAAACGGTCTTAGTTTGATTGCAGTCATTAAACATTTTTTAGAAAAAAGTGTATCATGGCAAGTTTTTTTTATATGAATGAATATATATGTGTGTTGTAGTGATTGATGCCATTGTACTGTTGTGACAAATTTGATTTTGTTATAATTTTTTTAATGTACAAATTTCATAACATCACGTGACAAACATTAAGGGCAACTAACTCACTCAAATAAAAACAATTAATTATTTTAATACAGTTTAGAGCATAAAAGCAAAGGGTAGTCGTCGCAGGTGAGAGGATCATTTTAGTGAATTACACTGTGATTATAAGAAAAGCCTTTAGATAAATGATTCTTTCGTTTGTATGTGAATTTACTTTGAATATATGTAGAAAATTTATGAGACATAAGAAAATATTCTGCTTTTCTATTACTTCACTGCATTTAATGTTTTCAACTTTTCTTAATCTGTGCTTAATCTCAAAGTTTATCACGGTATAATTGTGGTCCCATCATCATTAATATGTTTTTTTTATGAGAAGATTCCATTCCATTTTTTTACTTCCCAGTAAAGGTGTTATCTTCATTCGCTCTCCAACATCAAAATTGTGGATCTTAAATGAATTCGTAAAAGCCTCTAGTGCTAGTTCCGCAGGGGTGCAAAAGCGGTGACTTGGTGATTAGGTCTCGCTTCGGTACCGGAATGTTCAGGTTCGAAACCCAGTTCCACCGAAGAACCGTCGTGCATTCGTTTTTGGTGCACGTTAAATCCATTGGGTCAAATGTCCTCCCATTGGTGTGATGACGAAATTTGAAGAGGGATACCAGCTCAAGTGTCGTCCTCGTCAGTTGACCATGGTACAAAATTACGAATTCCGTTCCAAAATAAACCTAGTGTTGTTTGAAAACCGCGACGCTAATATAATTAAATTAAACTAAAACCGCATATTATCATTTTAAACTTGGATGTGTAATAAAGAAAACCAAATATGTATTTCGAATACCTTCTATTCAACTTATTGAAACATCATTTTGACACATATCTACATCTTTGTAAAAAGAATCGATTATAAATTCCATTTATCTAAGTCAATGTGTTTTTGAATTACCGTGTACAACAGACAGACAACCAATCTTTAAATGGATTTAGCACAAAATATGTAGAGATTTACATTTTTGATGTTAAAGCTATGTACTATATTTTATCCATTTAACTGGATATTTATGTTTAAAAATTATCATATTTAATTGTACTTGGATGGACAATCATATATAATTCTTCTGTATGGATTTTGTTCAAAAATTGATAAAAATCTGTAAATTCGATATAAAAGCACAAACCAAATTTTATCCAACTCCCTCAAAACGTTTTTGGAATTGTGCCTATCGATTAAAAACAGATAGACACAATTCCAAAAACGTATTTTTCAGACTCAGAGATATCTGAAATGTAGAGATTTGTCAGAATCTCGAGTTCGAATTGTTTGATGATAAAATATGCGACACTTCTTCTTTCTTCTTAAACAATAGACGTTGTTGACATGTGAAATCTTTATTTGACTATAATCGTAATTGTGAAATCCCAGCTTTCTGCATAACAACCTTGAACCTATGCCTAAGAATATCTGCATTAATTTTTTTTCGTTTACTTGAGCTGTATGATGAACAGGATTTCATGTATATACTCAAAATTGAATCGCCCTAATACATTAACAAAAAGACATTCTTTCTGAGTATGCGAGAAAGTTTCAGGAAGACCACTTATGTTGACCTTATTTATTTATTTATTGCCGATGAATCGTTGGCATATATTTTATACAAAAGTATCCGAAAATCAAAAATACAATTTGGAAATCTTTTTTTTTCCAATCATTTAAAACAAAAATTTGACTTTTAACTAGAATTATAATCAAAAGATCACATATTATATTTCCTTTATTTAAGTCTCTACGATTTGAGTTAATGCATTTACATGCATGTGAAACTACAGTTCGACAGACGGCCAACCCCTTTGACAGATTTCTTCAAAATTTGTAAGAATCTACACTTTAGATGCTAAACTTGTGTACTAAGTTTTATCTATTTATCACTTTAGGTATTATTTGTTAATTGCAGACAAGGATTTATCACAAAAAGGGGGGAAAACACTCCAAGAATCAGAAAATAGAATCAATAAAAATTCTAGATTCACCCAAAATTCGATATTTCGTAACTACTGTTCGCCAATGCAATGCAAGAGATTTATGATCTTGTCCAAGGTCCACATAACTATGTACGTTTGGGAAAAGGGATAACCCCTTTATTATAGTCTTATGCGAGAAAATTTATAGCAGACCATTAGGTAAAAATTTCAGCTTTGTACCATGTATTTTCATATCTCTGAAACGCACAAATCCCTCTCTTATTTCCTAATTAATTAAAATTCAAAGGCATCTTCTCTATAACAATTTGTATACTTAAAGGTACATCTGTATCAAATTTGGTAATTCTAATTGAGACGGTCTATCCTATAGAGAACCAATAAAAACATCCAGATACCCAATCACATGCAATATCTTTTATTAATAGTGAAGATATAACACCAAATGGAACATAGTATTCTCTTTCTTTGACATGGAAATTTTAAATAAAATCATTTCTTACTATCCAATATCATGGCTAGTGTTGGAAACTAAATAGCTCCAGAAAAAGTAATCAGTTTGATTGTGACAACATTTTCGTTGAAAGTAAGTCAGGCTTGAATTTTAAAGTCATCAGCGTTACCATAGCAACGGGCTGTGTGTAGTTTGACTTTGATAGTGATTTGTTATCCAGGCAGAAATTTGTTTACACCTTGATATACTATGTAAAGCTGAAATTTAATTGGCTATTTCAAAAAGATCAAGCAGAGTTATGTGAAATATGAAAAGAGTCTGCGCGCTGATAGATATATATAAAGAGAAATTTATTTAAATTTTGGTACGTTATTCAATGTTTTTCGAGGAACATTGTAATAGTTTTTTTTATCAGACTTGTCTCATTGGAAGAGAAAAAACTTTTTGCTTCTTCTTTGGAAAGTTGCTATGTTTTCTTTATATTTATTTTTGAAGTAAATTCTTACAAGATTACACACATCTTGAAACATCCGATAAATATGTTGTCTGTTAGCTTGAATATAATGTTAATCTAATTGGCTGAGTTACGTCAATGAAAACTAAAATTATTTAAACACTCAGTAATGGCAACAATTATTCCATAATATATATAGATTTGTTTCACTATTTCTTTAATCGTCACAAATCGTTATTAGGCGCTTTGCTGCCGGCGTCCTGACATAGGGGTAGCGCGTCTTCTCCGTAACCTGGGCGCATGGGTTCGAGTCCCGGTACGGGCATGGTTGTTCTTCATCTCTTCGATCTGTGAGTTTGTGAATGTACCCCCCTGGAAAAAGTGGCTGTGCAAGCGAATGTGATGCGTGAGTAGCTAAGACGTACTCTTAGCCCTAGTTGGCGCTACTGAAACAAAAGACGCTCCCTTTGCTTAAATTCGCTGACTTCGTCAGCGATCATGTCCATGGCAAGTGCCATTATAAACAACAACAAGTTGTACTCCGACATTAAAAAAATTATATATCCACAATTTTATTAGTTTAAGTTATTGAGTTAGTGATCCAAAACAGGTAAACTATCCAGATTGTGTTGTTGATTTTGTTGCTAGGACTTAAACACCAATAATAATAGAATAGCATTTATGGGTATGAATATAAAAATTATGATATAAAGAATATTTTCTCGTCCTTGTAGCAATGACTCGGAGGGAATATAAAGGCTTGTTAAACTTAATCCAAGGGCTTAAATTACATAGAAAAGGGAAGTTGAGGATTTAATTGCTGGCCGAGTGATCAGACGATTCGAGAGAAGATTAAAGAAAATCAACGAAAGATACTTCTGCGAAAAACTCTGTGATTAAATTCATATTGATACTGCCAACTGCAGCATTTAACTGTTTGCTCACTATATTAATATTATTAATTCCAATATATTTTCATGAATAAAATATTATCACACTAGCTGAAAGTACTGTTTTAATTTCTACTCAGGCAGTATATATGGAGCATTCTAATGACCATACGAGGAAAGTAGTGAAATTAATTGTCGAAATCGCTCCAGTCGTTCAGCTTGGAGTTTTTCTTAAAGTTTTTATTCTCTCAGATACTGAGAGCAGAGGAATGCAGGCAAGTCTTCCTCCTCTTAATTACCTATCAAAACTTCATAAAGTTTCAAATGAAATAAAAACTGGATAAATCTGACTAGTGATTGTAGCTGGGCTGTCGTTTTGTTTCCTTTAATTAATTTAAATATAGTAGACTCTCTCTAATCCAATACATACTAGACAGGACATCTATTGAATTATCGAGAAAGCCTAGCATATAATCATATATACATCACTAAATTAAAGAATTGTGCATTTTTCTGGGGGTGAAATCCTTACCAATAATGTATTAAGAAGAAAAATGCATTGAATGGGAAAATGTTAAACACACATATACACACAAGCACGGTAAAAATGAAGGTTTCGAGTTTTAACTGGAAAAAAATGTCTCGCAACCAAGTAGTAACTTCATAAATATTGTACTCTATACATCTGACTCAAGTGATCCAAAAAAATCAATCAACGTGACGCCACTGGAGTTATTTATTCACTCTATAATTCATCAAAATGGAGCCCAAACAGCCCAATACCATCACTCAATCCAATTTCCCATTTCAATCAAACTTAACAGAATCCCGTTCCGCGAGGAGGACAAAATTATGTGATAATGCATGCGAATTTTCTTCTTGCTTCTTGTAAAGTCTACCTCTACGATTAATCTCAATCACATCTGCAGTTCGAAATTGGCTTTCAAGATGGATTTAGGGTTTGCTGTCGACATGATAGGGAATTTCATAATTAGAAGAATGAATCAACCGTGAGTGTTTCAAGATTGGATCTCTAATTAGGTCAGATGGATTGCTTTAATGACGTCGGACGAATCTTTGAGGAGTGTCACCACTTTATTGCATTAAGTAGGAAATTGAAAGGTTTTTGTGTTGCATGCAAAGGGTTGCATATGGAATAAATTATTTTATAGCTAAACATACTGAAAACATACTTCTTTCTGATCTGTTTAAATTTGGTGAGTTTTTAGTCTTTCCTCCGAAACGCTTAACAGAGAGGCAATAAGTCGCCGGTAAAGTGGAGGAATCCTTCACTTCCCTAGAATAATGATGGTGTGGTTATATTCGCCACGTCTTCACACCTTTGATAACGGACTTATTTTCTCCTGGAGTGGTTGATACATGAACTACTGATGGCCATTTTATAACTAATAATAGTTCTCGTCTTATTGAAGCAATGACAGAGCATTGAATGATCGAGATACCTATGATGCAAGATGAGAAATATTACTTATTTTTAATCCTCATCAAGAAATTCGAAAAAGGAATTAATTTAATGCTATAAAAAACTGTTGTAATTTAAACTATTACGAATGTATTTCCTTCAATATATATATATATACTTATCAATGCTGACTATGTCAACTATTTGATCAAGAGCTAACGAATGGCAATTTACTTTGAAGGATAGGAATGTGCACCATGGACAGATTTTATAATTTTTATTAAATAAAAAATAAGGGTGAGTTTGCATGTTCTTCAACGGTAACTTCCAAGAAAATTATTCGATCACTTCTAAGAATATCTTCCTTTGTTACGGGAGCTATAAAAACAGACGAAAGGGAATCAGTACTTAAGTAACTAGTGGAGATAGAGTTGTTGAATTAAGCTCAAATGAGTAACTGAGCTCTTAGGATTATTGATGTCCAGCGAACTCTTCCTGAGAGTGTTGGGCTTTTGCAGTTGTTGAATAACGATTTTCTGCTTGTATGTTATGTTTACTTCCGATGCTACTCTTGTGTATACTTCGGCTCTGGCTTGCTGCGTTGTGTTCGCATTTTCCTGTAGAATAAAGCATTGATTTTCTTTATTGAGCTGGTTGATTTTCTTCATAATACTCCTATCGGATTTGATTTTTCCGTAACAGGGTATATGCCTCCAACTTTGTGCTATGTCTGTTAATTCATTGATTGAAGAATGACTCATAGGATTGGAATCCCAATGAGAAATTGAAGATGTGTGTCAACTTTTGAAAATAATTGTTCAAAGAGAAGAATGTAAAAACTCATGCTGTTTTTTTTAAATTTAACTATATCTTGAAGTTTTATATAAAGCTAGTCAAGTTTTGCAAGTCTAAAAGATCCTTGATTCTGACTTATGTATCAAGGATCTTACTGAATATTTTTAATATTAACTAAATCAGTTTTTTTAATGTTTGGTAAAAATTGTTGGTATCCTTTGTTCTGTTATTAAAATTACAAATAAAAGTCTAAAATAAATCAGGACAATTAAATAATTATTATATAGAGACTATTTAAATATACTTGTAATAAAATCTATATAAACACCTATGTGTCTTATTTTTGCTAAATTTTTCAGAGTAATATTGTGTGTTTTTGTTATTTTGCACATTTTGAAATTAAATATTCTTAAACCTGGAATTTTTAACGAGGACACTGATCTGGGATTATTTTAATTCTTATCAGCTGATATGATTTAGAATTTTTATATTAATATAAATACTGTAGAGTCTCTATTAAAATCATTTATTCAACTTATGCAGAATGTTCGCATTAAATAACATTTACACATTCCTTCATATTACAAAAGCTTATATCTATTCTAGTGTTTTTTGGAAGCCTGCCGGTTCGTTGGAAATACTAGTTGTGTTTGATTTTCATTAAATATCTTATCCATAATTTTGATGCCTATGATTCCATCAACAAATTACAATTAAGAATTATTTTATGATAGACATTAAGACTGTATTATTGTAGAAGATATGTTTCTATTTATTGCTTAAAAAATTTCTTAATGGTACTAAGTCTCATGACATCATCGCACCATTAAAGGCTTAATTGTGGGAATAATTGATTTTTTTAATTTCATTTTGTCTTTCACATTTCTTTAAATTCACTTTCTTATTCTTTATATAAGAACAGAATCTTTCGCTTTCATAAGATAAACTCTTATTGTCAAATATTTGATAAAGAAATCAAAAAGATTTTTATTTCATTACGATAAAGCAATAAAACAATTCAAATTTTATTATGATAAATCAATAAAAATGATTCAAATCTCATTGTAATGATGAAATATATTATTGAAAAAGTATTCAAACATATTTTTTTTTCAAAACTCAGAGAAAAATTACACAATAAATAAATTTGTATTATTAAAGCAGCAGGAGTGGTCTCCACAAAACGTTATCGCATACTCTCTCATAAAGGTGTCTTCCCTGAGAATGCCTTGGCGTACAATAGTTACGAAATATTAACTTTTGGCATGAATTTAGCATTTTGAATGAATCTGTCTTGACATCCTTGCCGAAATTTTTGGCGATTAAATATTGGCATATGGATAATAGTATCCAAAAACCGAATTCATGTTTTAGATCCGTTTTTATCAACCAATTGAAGTCATAATTTGACACAAAATTCACTTGTAGTCACAAATTCCCACATCTAATTTGATATATTTAAGTCATTGCGTTTTTGAATTATCGCGTTTATATGCTTCTGAAAGAACAGACCAACTGAAAATTTAGTGGGTGTCTATATTGTAATTTTTAAATCTGCGTACTCAGTTTTATGCATGTAGCTCTCTTCGTTTTCCAGATGCCGTGTTAACTTATATTCGAATAGCCGGACAAATGGACTTCCTCCAATCAGATTTTACTCAAAGTTTGATAGACATTTCCAAATTTGATATAAAGATTGTATACCAAATTTCAACTATGTAGCTTAATGCATTTTTAGTTATCTTTGTCACAGATATACAGGCAGACGGTCATGTTATAAAAATGTGTTTTTCGAACTCAGGGGGGTATAAAATATGGAGATTCGACAAAATATCGAGTTCGAATTTTTTGACGATTACTATACTTTCTCTATATTACGTATATGAGAAAGTAAAAATGTATATAAATATTTTTTTTTAATTTTAAAATATTTTTTTTTAATTTTAAAATTTTATACATATAATTTTTTGTGCGCTTATATTTTTAGAACAAAAACTACTTTTTTATTAATTTAGAAGCTAATCTGACCGTTGCCACGATATTAAAAATAATGTTAGTGTTTATATTAATATTGTGATAGAAGTAAGAGCAAATTCTAAATGTAAAATAACGAGAAAAAATTAAGCCTAAAGCATAATTTTGCTACAACGTTTCGAAAATAAAGATTCAAATCTACTTAAAATTTTTTTTTCATTACATTCTTTTCATCGATGCTTACGTGAGATGTAAAGTCAGTCAAAAACCTATTTATAAAACAAGGATTTCTCCTCTTTTGTTAAGTCCAAACCATTTTTCACAATTAAGGTTCGCAGCGGAACGCTAACGAGATGCAGGTATTTAAAATTTCCGAGTAACCTCAATTACCCATGCGCGGAAAGTGACATAATGTCACGTGTCCTATTCTCAAAGAACGAAAAAGAGAAAACGGTTGAAGCTGGACATTGATCTTGTTAAGCGTGTCTTCTTCCCTAACGCACGCTCCTTTAACAAAGAGCTTTTTTCCCCGCTACTTTCTTTTCTTTTTAGAACTTTTTTTTTTTTTTTTTTTTGCTTCTTTACCGGGTCCATTATGGAAATTTTTTTTCATCGGCAATCTTTTCTTTATTTTTTATTCAATGCGGAAATGCTATTTTTTTCTCCTTCCTTTTTCTTTCTACTATCGATTGACAACTTTACTGGCCTCTTAAGCCTGGCACTGAAACACAACCGGTTTAAGCAAAGATTTGCTCTTGTGTAACACTTTATCAGATAAGGTGAGGGATTCGGTTGTCAAAGACACGTGTTTTTTTCTGCAGGACACGTTCTGTTTGTGTTCGAAATTTTAGCCTCTCGCAGAATGTTTCTTTCAAACTTCTAGAAGGAGAAAAAAAAAACCTTTGTTTGTCTTTGCTAGATATAATGGCGCTATTCTTTTTGCATGCATGGAAAGAAAATATTTTGCACATCATTCGTTATTGTCCGTCGAACAGGATACAGCGATGGCAGTAAATTATTGAAAGGCAATTGTGTTAAAGAGTTTGTTATCATTTAGAAACATTCAACTATTCAATATTGAGCAAACAGTTAAGGAATAAAGGTAAAGGATGGTTTAAAAATGTCATTTTTTGGAAATGTGAAAGATTCTGGTATTTTCGTAAAGATATTAAAATTCCTGGTTTTGATTGTTTTATTCGTTTCATCGAATTTAAAATTAAATAAACCCTTTCTCCTATTTATGCCCAATTTCTTTTTCTAAGTTAACTTATCAAATTAAAATAATGAACTTTTGAATCATCTTAATTAGAATTACATAGTTATTGAATAAACACATGATTCTACTTACGTCTTAATATTTATTATACATTATTATCCATTTGAGCAAATGAAAAGAATAGAATTATATTATTTCACTTTTAACAAATTACTGTGAGACTTACAGTATTAATCTACGAAAAAAATCGTTTGCCAGTTGTTTTATCTTCAGTTGGTTTAAAAAAACGAATAGGGAAAACGTTTGTGAAACGTAAATGAACAATGACGTATAATATAGAATTGATAATTTGGAACAAGATTAATCTTAGCGAAGTGTATTTTGAAGAAAAGGAGATTTATTTAGTGAAGCTGTGAGCGTTTAAAAATAAATTTTAATTGCATATTTGTATGTACTTGTCGTCTGGTAAAAAATAAATTGAATATTTGTTTTAAAAACAATCTTTTTCTATTTATTTATAGCACAGCACCTTGAATGGAAGGAAGCATTTTAAATAATATTTAAAATCCAACTTCCAGCAAAGAAGTCGTTTAAATTTTTTCAATAGCATTTTTCTTGTCACGCTTGAGATTCTAAATCGCATATTGCACTGATGCGTATTATCCATTATATTTCAATAAATTAAAACTACATAATTATAATAATGCTTGATAAAATTTGCTACGCCCGAAAAAGTTTAAAACAAATCCCCTCAAAGTTAAAAAAAGAAAAAAAAAATGAACTTTTTGAATTAAAAAAAAGAACGCTAAATTTTTCCTTTGAAATGCATGCGTTTCAAAAATGTCTTAATCATTTCCACTGAAAATATTTTATACCATCAATCAAATCAACTAAATGAAATGATTACATTTACAAAGCAGTGTAAGGAATTAAATTATAAAAAAACGATTAAAATTCAAATATCATATCCCAACACTCCAATGTCACATAAATATAAGGGATTAAAACATACTGAAGGTTTTTATTTTGAAATATATTCCATATTTTATGAACTTTATTATCTAAAATATCTGACTATATTTGAATTTTTGTCCCCCACTTTAAAGTTATTCAACAATCTATAGTTTTAAAAAATCCGAACATTTTGTACTATTTTTGAAGTTTAATTTTCATTTGCAATGGATGCACTCTGAAAATTTCTTAACCATTTAAACTGAAAAAATTTTATACCATGAACCAAAAATGATTGCACTTACAAAGCAATCTATACCATTAAATAATAGGAAATAAACAAATAAAATTCAAATATCTTATACCAATACTTGAATTTCACATAAATGCAATGAAGACGCTTTTGTTTTTTCAATTTACAAACCAGTGTATGATAATAAATGATTTTTAAAAAAATCAAATATCATTTATTGTTTACGCTCACTTGCAGTGCCAGCCTCTCTTGGGTTTTCAAAAGAGGAAACCCCTCAGTTTAGACTCAGGTTTCGTGCCAGCTGGACCCAGAGATAGATGCTTCTCTGCTAAGCAGGAGACGAAGTTCTCTGATTTACTATTGTTCATATTTACCTCCTACTAAGCGTGGTTGTAATCCAATGTTACAGAATTTTAATGCTTTATTAATTTAATTAGCATATCTTTGTTGAGTTTCAGAATAAACTATTTAATAAAAGTTACAATCCACTACTTTTTTATTGAGCAGCAGACAGTCTTTTAAATATATTCCATATTTTATGAACTTTATTATCTATAAAATGTCTGACAGTATTTGAATTTTTGTCCCTCACTTTAAAGTTATTCAACAATCGGCAGTTTAAAATTCGGTGCTAATACCTTTCTATAATACAATTTTATTGCTCTAGAGACATATTTCAGATAAGAAGCGTATGACGACGAGTTGAAAAGTGAGAAACCGTGGAACTGTATGTTTTATTTATAACGTAGAAAAAGTTGACAAGAAATTCTGCTATTTTTAACTGCTTTTTGAAAAGATGAGTTCTTTTTCCCAATACTCTTTTTTCTTGACTTTTACTTTTAAGAAAAAGCGCATAAAATTTCTACCTTCTACTAAAAGTTTTGAGTATTAGCAAAGGTTTTATAATACTCTTGACATTTGAAGATATAAAAGAAAAGAAAAGAAACATACAGATTTTTGAAGCAGAGTGACGTGAAATATATTTTTGAAAAGATTCGAACAGAAGAAATTCAAGTGTATTCGAATGAAGAGAAATATAAATAACAAGAATACACGGTTCGAGATTTTTTTTGTTGGAATATTTTCTTCGAAAAATGAATTTGAATTTTCCCTTGAGTCTGAAATAAATTATTGAAACACTAAAGAAAAAAAAATGAGTCTTCCGTAGGCTCCTCATTTATTCGGATGAGTTGAAAATTTATTTGTGGTCTGTCAATGAACCGTGATGACGTATTCTCAACTTTCGAGTTCATGAAATTCAAATATAAATCACATCAGAATATCAGATTAAATTGTGAATATTTGAAAAATAAATCTAACAAACGTTGTTCTATTTTTTTTTTTGTAAATATTTGTATAACTTAATATGTTTTCAGATTTCCCATTTATTTTCAGGTTCTAAAATATTATTCAACAACCTGTTTTACGATTGAATTTAAAATGTTTAAAACATTCATTCGTTTGGTTTTTTTCATTAATTTTATCAACTTACTTTTCCGTAAATGGATTGTTCTTGTCCTTCATTTCAATATTATCTTTATTTAATGTGTTTCATATCTTTTACTTTTCTTTATTTTTATTTTACATTTTGCTAGGAGATTTCAGTAAGATTTAACTTTACGTCTATGTCAACTCTATTCTTGTATAATGTACAGTACAGTCGAATATAAATGGTGGTTAATTGTAAATTATGTTATTTTATGTCAAACATTTGAGAAGACTGTCATACAATGACATAAAAATGAAGAGACACATTTCGAAATTAAAAACAAACAAAAATTTCAAAAATATAAATTATTTGAAACTTTGATAATTACAAATATAATACTAGTAATAGAGATTTGTTTAAATATAATATTTCAAAAAATTCAAATAGAACTATTATATTACTATATTTTATTGGAAACCAGAGCTGAATTTTAAATGTAACATTTATTATATGAGATATTTGAATCGCTTGATTCAGAATCTATTAAGTGCAGAATTACAAATTTTGATACATTAAAATTTTTTTCTAATTTATTTAAAATAAGATGTTTTAATGTAAATCTCTTGAATTAAAGGAGGGCAGTTATAGCAATACAAATGACAAAGACAATTCATTTAAACTCCGGTGAGAAAATAAATAAATCAATTATTTATTATTATTATTTATTTATTTGTATAAATAAATAAGAAATAAATTTTAAAATATGTATATAAATCTATATATACATGTTTATATATACATGTTCATATATTTGTTTATATATATATCTATATATACATGTTTATGTATATAAATCTAATTCATCTAATTTATAACAATTTTTTATTAAATAATATCAATATATATATATATATATATATATATTTAAATACCATTGAAAATTATTTTTTTGAAATCGGATACGTTGCTGAAAAAGGAAAAAAGTACTCTAAATTTAAATCCATACGATATATATCATTGAGATGCATCATGAATCAAGTGATACAGATTCATATTGAGAAATATCATTCTGATATTTAAAGAAAAATATTTAAATAAATATTCCTTATTAATTCTTAAACAAATATTCCGTATTAATGCAAACTATATTCAGATTTTGCCATTATCTAAATATCATTAAAAAACCGTACAACAAC
>JAPMOR010001988.1:612023-637088 GCA_026543865.1 Argiope aurantia
AAAAAAAAAAAAAAAAAAAAAAACAGTACAGTAGGTAGAACACAAATGATTTAAATCTCCATTTTTTTTAATGCAAAATAATTATAATATTCAGTTAGGGGATAAATATATATTCAGCAATGGAAAAAAATATTTATGTTCAAAAAACGTAATATTCTAGATGAAGCAACAGATAAAGACAGAAATTAAATTCAAATTATTTCAATTATTAATTTTAACTGCAAGTATATATACACATTTAATAAAAGAAAAGCAGATATAGCAAATAATTGCCATTAAATTTGCTTAAGTACTGAAAAAGAATTAGATTTAAGAATTCTTAACCATAAAAATAACATTCTGAGAATCAGAAATAAAATTGCACATTTTATACGATTAAAAGATGGTATATGCTGAATCGTTACTCTGAAAAAAAAATAATAAATCTATCAGAACAGTTTATCATAATACCAAAATACCATATAACTGAAAAAAGAAAACATATTCAATAGTTGTTTAGATTAATCACTTTGAGAGCGATTGAGCTTATGAATACATAATGAGACTTGGCGCATCACTCAAGGGCACATAAAATGGTATCAGAAAACGAGAACAGACAGTTTTGGTTTCGGTTCGCAAACTTGCGGACCAAGAAATGTGTCAAGTACGATAAATTACTTCGTGCTTAATTAAAATACAAAAATAAAACAACTTGAAATTCACTATATAGAATACCTTAATTTTTAAAAGATATATTATTACGCACTTTCAATGATTGAGATCAATTAACAAAACAATACAAATATTTCAATATCTAAACTGGCAACGTTGAATAGGCTATAAAAACAGAAGTTACTTAGAAATTATTAAATATTAAAAAGTATGAAAACATTTCACAGAAGACGAAGCATTTTGGTGTATTCAAAAAAAATTATACTCAGTATAGAGGTCGACGTCCCATACGAGTTAGGATTTAAAACTGAATACTGGAATACTGCTTAGGACATCAAGGAAGCGAAGATGGCAAACGCTGATTCAGTTTTGAAGACTGATGTCTGGAACACAATGATGGACCGTTCTCGGGATGAGAAAAATGACATGTCTCGACGACACGTTCTCAGGATGAGAAAAATGACATGTGTCAGGACATGTTCTCGGTATGAGAATAATCACATTTGTCAGGACGACACGTTCTCGGGATGAGAATAATCACATGTGTCAGGACGACACGTTCTCGGGATGAGAAAAACTGATGACATGTGTCAGGATGACACGTTTCATAATTTGCTGCGGACGGGAAAATTTTCTTGCGATTTCACTTTCGTTTCATCATTTCACTGGAACACAATGATGAATCATTCCCGGGATGGGAAAAATTATTTTGTGTCAGGACGACACGTTATCGGGATGAAAAAATTTATAACTTGTGTCGGAACGACTTTACTTTTATTTCATCAGAAATTCTTTTCCGTTGGCCCCACGTTGGGCGCCAATGTGGTGGCGGGAAAATTTTATTGTGATCGTCGGGACGACTTCACTTCCGTTTCATCAGAAATTCTTTTACGTTGGGCGCCAATGTGATGGAATGTAGATTATTATGATCTGTGCAGGAAGCAACAGGACGAATGTTTTTAGGAATATTTCTTTTAATAATCACATTCACACACTAAACAAGCACAAACAAAAAGACATTCAAGCGTGCGGCTTCACAGTTCAGCGTCACATCTCATTCTAATTACAATTGCAATGCACTGTGGGATGGCATATGGGATGGCCTAATCAGGCATCGCTATCTAGTATCCAAAAGAGAAGATAAGAGTAATGCAACTGCTACAAAATAGTATTTTTTGAACTCCAGGAGGTCTCGGAAATGTTCATATTCGTCAAAATCTAGAGCTCAAATTTTTCAAAAATTGCAATACTTTTTTCATAATGAATCATAATTAATAATACTTTTCATTTTAACTTAAAATTTTCAGAATTTTTGAATGAAAGAGTACCTCGCATTCAAAGCATATATTTTTTAAACTTCAAAGGACGAGGCAGTAAAGGCATTACTTTTTGTGAAATACCATACTAGCGAACGCCAAACACTTTTGTTAAGGTAACTTAAGACAATAGTAACTTTATAAATATATTAAATATCCGCATGTTACCACTTTTTATAACTTTATTACCTACTTTTAGATTTTTGAATTTTTGACTCAGTTTCATTTTGAAAGTAATGACTATGAATTAAGCGTTTCAGTTATCTTCAACCAAAAATATCACACATATTTATTCATTATTTTTATATTGCCTCCACATGAATAAACTTTTCTGTTTTAGCGGAAACTATTTATACATTCATAAGATCTTTCAACTATTTATACATTCATAAGATTTTATAATGTGTTTGCAAATATTATTTGTTTGTATCCTGCAACACTGAATCTTTTACATTGAAAAACAGTACATTTTATGTATTAAAGCTTCCTCTCTCTGATAAACTATTTAGTCATATTCAACCAATAAAAACGATATATATATATATATATATATATACACTCTTTATTTCTGTATGAACAATCTTTTTTTTATTATTATACAAAAATTGTGATCTTTGTTTTTATAGATATTATTCGTCTGCACCAAAATCATTGTATCATTTCATTTAGAAAAAAGTAATTCATATCTAATTGAAGCTTCATCAAAATTATTAATCTTCAATCAAAAAAGCGTATATATTGATTTATCTTTTCTATATTGATGATGATGTCATGTGCGCGTTACAACGGAAAAAGGGGTACAGTAACTTCCGAGGGTAAAGACGCCTGAGTACCTGAGGACAGAAGTCTGGCTTCCAGCTCATATGAAGATGATACTCCCATACTCGGTTGCACAATCCCTTTTTTACAAGGGGGCTCGTTCACACAACTCACAGTTAGAACACAGGGTGAAGAACAACCATTGCTGAATCAGGGATGCCCAGACCACGGGGATGACCCGCTACCCATAGGCCAGGACGCCGGCCCTTTTTTATATTGCCTTTATGTTTTGGAAACCCCCTTTAATTTTCACATTCATAAGCATTCTAACACATTTGCAGATATTGTACTTTCATGATTTACATCATCAAATCATTTAGATTTTCAAAGAAATACTTTATAACTAATTACATTAGCATCATTATGACAAACTGCTTATTCATGTTTAACAAAAAAAAAAAAAAAACCATATATGTAGATACGCAAGCATTTAATTATATGCTAATTTGAGTGCCATCACCATGACAAACTGCTCATTTATATTTAACCAAAAAAAGTATACATATAGATAGATACCCAAGCATTTAATTATCACTTAACTTCATCACCTTTTTTTAATACCTCTATAATGCAACAAGACTTTGTGGTCACGCGGTGTCTTTAAGGAAGAATGCAATTAAAAAAGAAGATTAAAGTGTTAGTTTCCCATTTAATGAATCTCTGATGTACCTTTTAAAATTTTGGTTTACGATTATTTGTAGTATGGTTTCATTTTATTTTAATATAACGCCACCATTTTTTCTTGTTGTTATATCGCTTTTCCTATGTTATGTTTTGTGTCAATTTTTAAAGTATAAATATAAGGCAATTTTTTTTAATAATATGAATACAATAAGGTGCTGTTTATACTTTTCTGAACCTGCGTTAATCCTCAAATTGCTAAAATTTGTAATACATATACAGATATTAGACGTCCACACTTCACATCATTGAATCATTTAGATTTTAAAAGGAGCACTTTATAACTAATTTCAGTGCCATCACCATGACAAACTGTTCGTTCATGTTTAACCCAAAAAAAGTATATATATGTAGATACCCAAGCATTTAATTATCACTTAACTTCATCACCTTCTTCTTTTAATGCCTCTATTATGCATCAACACGCAAAACTCAAGTTCTTTCCCTTAAAGCATTGTCTACACCTTTGAATAATATATTCTACAGCCACTGTCGTAATTTAAGGTCAATTTTACGAGTTTGCAAAGGAGCTTTAAATTTATGGGCAAGTAGGGCAAAGACGGGGTGGGGGGGGAGAGGAAGTTGCAGGCCATTTAGGCTGGAGATAAAATTAGATGTTTTGAAGATGTTACAGCTGGATGTTTCATACAATGGCAAGATGGTAGATGGCACTCATCTACTGCAGCTGGTAGCGATGGTTTCCACTATATTTCTGTCAGTGCTGCGCAGGGACTTAGCAGGATGTGCTGGGGATTTATTAAAGACTTTGCTGTCACGCATTGTCTTTAAAGAAGAGAATGCAATTAAAATAGAAGGTTGGCGTGCTTGTATTCCATTTAATGAAGCTAGGATATACCTTTTAAAATTTTGATTCGCAATTATTATCTGTATGGTTGCATTTTGTTTCAATGTAACTCCACCATTTTTGTTATTGTTATTATATTACTTTTACTATATTTGTTGTTGTTATTATATTGCTTTTATTATATTTGTTGTTGTTTTTATATCACATTTTTGAAATTATGTATTGTGTGTTAATCTTTAAGGCATAAATTTAAGTGAGTTTTTCATAAAGGTATAAATGCAATAAGGTGTTGTTTATACGTTTCCAGAAGTCTTGACTTAAGAGGATATATAAATAAAAAAGACTTATGACCGAATTTTGATAAATAACTCTAAGTGTGACGGTAGCACAGCACGGCGTACAACATTGTACAATATTATATTACATTATTTAATACTCAATAATATAATATAATATTACTAATATTGCTTAATAATATACAATATTATATAATAAATGTATTGTACTATTCTATCCTACTAAGTTAATTCACACAATTGACTTAAAGTAAACAGATTTACTACAAATATTGATGTTAGATTAAAAAAATAAGTTGTTTTTACGATATATTTAATAGATTATTAAACAATGTTGAAAATATGTATAAATAATTATTAAATTGTCTTGAATTAAATTTTAAAATAAAACGTTTCCATAAGAGCTGAAGAAAGAGTACTTTTATTGTATATTTGGTGAAGGTAGACATTTAATTAAAATAATATAATTTTAAATCGCCGATGGACATGCTGTCTATAAATATTAAGTTGAACATTACGAATCAATTTAATGTTAGCTACTATTCTAAAGAAAATATAAGTTATTTTTACTAATATTTTTAAACAGAAAATAAGTCTAAAAGTTTTTAAACTGAATTTATTGGTGAAGAAAGGGAAATAACTTCATCACACCCTTCTTCGCTGAAATAAGTAAATCTAATTTTGAGCAGTCAAATGGCAATCGTTTTAGAGAAAAACGAAATAATTTCACATCCTTCTTCGCTTAAATAAGCAGTACACAATTTGTCTTCTATTAATTCATTAATCTTAAATTATACCGAAGTACGAAAAGAAAAACTCTTTACAGGGAGGAAGAATTGATAGACAGATAATTTGGGAAGTTAGAAAAAAAGGGATCCTAAAAATGAATGGGTCCCTTCTTTTGCTTCGATTGCACGTCATTTGAGAAAACGTCGTGTGATCGAAACTTATGAATGAATAACCTTTTTGTTATTTAATTCTTTCTTCTCTAGGATGAAATATGAATGTATAACTGTTTCCGGAGATATCTAAATAGTTTATCTATAAATATCTGTTGAATGAGTTATAATATTGATAATATTATAAATAATGAAACAAGTGACATGTCGATCGTGACTGTTTTGGCACATCTTATTTATCGTCTACTCCTTCAATTGAAACCTCTTTTATATTTTAACACTACTTTCAATTACTAGGAATATTCAAATGGAAAGGTACGAAACGACTCTGTGGGTATAAATGAAGGCTTTATTCAAAGTATACACCATAGGCATGAGCATAATGATCCCATTGATTAACGAGCCGAAGTATTCCTTGTTCCCAGAATTCCTGTGGCCGTGACGAGAGCCAGTCTTTCACAGCGTCCTTGAGTTCGCTGTCCGAGTAGAAGCGCTTCCCTTTCAGATGTTTCTTCAGGGGACCAGACACATGAAAATCGCAGGGCGACATGTCCGGGCTATAAGGCGGATGGTCGAGCTACTCCTACTTGAACTCGGCCAGTTCCGCGTGTGTAACCCTAGGGATGTGTGGACGTGCGTTATCATTGAGTAGAACCACACCTTTCCGTGAGTAACCCCGGTCTTGATGAATCTGAGTAGTCTTCGGAGCTGCTTTTCAATCGTCGAATTTTGCAATGTGAACGCCATCTCGTCTTCACATGCACTGCAATGTCAATTAGACGGCTCTCTTTATAAGATCCTCTACTCTCTCCTGCGGGTGCGGGTGCCCACGCATGCTCCGATCTACGCCAGAGACTCCAATCGCGTCTATGTCTCGTTATATTCTCCTATAGCGGCATAAGCAAATATGTTAACGGTTACATTGTTACGATGTTTCGTAACAACGTAAGTGATTATTAATATATATATATGATGCCAGTGATTATTAATATATATATATATTAATAATCACTGGCAAAGAGAACCTTGCAGTGGTCGTATTTTATAATTGTTATCCCTGCGTGTGTACGAACCAACTTATATTTGTCCTATAATTTTAGTTCAGTTTAGTTTAATTATAATAGCATTCCATTGGAAGTCATTTAGTGGGCTATATTAGAATGGAACTTGTAATTCTGAACCATGATCTGAAGACGAGAGAGACGCTTTAGTTGTCTAACACCCAATTGGAGCTTCCACTCTATACTTTTGAAAAGAAGTTTGATTGACGAAATTTATTTGTGAAATTTATTTTACCAGAAGTCTATTATGGCAGATTCACCCTACATAATGCAATTATTACAAAATACAGTTACCACTCATGATTTACATTTTTATATAAATAAAACCGGTTCTCAATAATTTAGTTCTTTTCATTCCGAATCAAATCATAATTTAAATAAAAGAAATATTCCATTTTGTGTAATTCATTTGAGATATATATGTTCATATATAGTATGTATGTGTGTATGTATTTTATATGGCATTTTATTTTTATTCGAAAATATAAAAGGTTTTACTATTATATTTCACAAGAGAACAAAATTTTAGTAAATGATAATATAATTCTGTATATTTTATATTTAATTTCTTCTACCTATATTGTTTTTACCACATTCTCTTTTCATTCCAAAGCAAAATAAATCATTCTTATTTTACAAAGTATATAATAATTTTAATAAAAGTAATTTGATATTTTTTATTATATTAGCATTTATATATTAATTTCGTTTTGATAATGTTATATAAATGTCTTACAAGTCTCCTTTCTTTTTTCAGGTAAGAATACTGACAAATACATTCCTGATCTTTGTTATCCTTAATTCTATCGTTGTTATCTTTATTTCCAATCACTCTCTCAGAAGTATTCATTCACCTAGATGCCAGCTAAGTTATATACTTTGTTCTTCATTCGATTATTATTATTATGACCAAAATGTGCCCACTTTTTTACATATTTGTTGCTTTATTTCCTAAAATTTTGAAGCGAGACCAAAACGTTAGTTGAAAGTGGTGAAAATTATTCATCATGCTTTTGAATATTTCGAATGGAATATGTAAACACTGTAACATATTTAAAGGCCATTTGCAAACTGAATAAATACTGTAACATTTTAGACAGAATATTACATTTCATAGAGAATATTTATTCATATTAGAATTCAATAATATTAAATCTGCCAAGCTTCTTAAAAGCTTTTGAATTATGCGTTTTGAAGTCAAATTTATTGCCGATTTATTATAAATTCATCTCTTGTGCATTTGTATTAATGTTGGTTTATGAGATGGCAGTTTGTACATTAAACGATATTTTGGAAAAAAAGTGATTTAAATAATTTTATAACAGTGGAGAATCTTGACTTAAATTGCTTAGAGGAAACATTTTTTGATGAAGGAAATGTCTCAATTGTTATATATATTATATATTGCGAAAGAAATATATAATATATATAATATATATTTCGTATTATTAAAGAAATAATACGAAAACAATTTTTTTTCAAACTGCCATATAACAATAATGAATTATTAAATGCAATGACTGTAAAAGCTCCATGGAATTTTTTAAAGTTTACTTTATGTATTTATTGTATTCCTAAATTTAATTCCTTTTCGTATACCATTCGTCAGGTTTTTTTTAATTTATACAAATTAATTTATTAAATTAGATGTGAATTAAAAGTGAAATTAAATTAGATGCTTTTTATTGAATAAAAATGAGAGCCTCTTTTCCTCAGATTCCGAGGAATTAAAATAAAAGTTAAAAATGGAAGGTAAAATATATTTCTGATAAAAGGTTATGTACAAATCTGTCAACTTTCCAACATAGCTATCGCGCAGTAATCACATTAGTGGTTCCTTATTTACACATCGAAAAACATAACCACTAGTGTTATGAGATAGCTGTGAAGTTCTCTTAGTCTGCAAGCTTTCCCCTCATAATCAATTCTTCAATTCAGGAAAGAGATGAAAGTCGGTAGGTGCTAAGTTAGGGCTGTATTGCAGGTGATTATTTAAGATGCTTCAGAAGCTGCAGAATGTAAATATATAATATTGGTGTTTCAGGAAACAGCATGCACAATTCACATTTACGGCAAGCATTCGTTCTTATCGAACCATTAGATCAATTAGATAAAAAAGATTCGCCTGTCTTTAAATTTTCTCTACCATTCATGCATAAACAATCCCTCCCTACTGCATACTCGTCTTATTCTTTGATGAACTTCTGTTGCACTATTTTATTCTGTTTAAATAAAGTAAAATCTATAAGATTGATGAGTATAAAGTGTCAGTCAACGTTATACCGGAAAAGAACTCACTGATAATAACGTTAAATAAAATTTAGAATTTTGGAGGCAAAAATTTAGTCTTACAAAATAATAAAAAAACAAAGACACTTGGCAACATATACTGAGTGCAAAAAGGAAACAGAAAAAGATAGGAAAAAAAAAAGGAAAATTATAAAAAAAGAAAGAAAAATAAGAAATAAATAAAAATAATTTGAAAAGAAAGATTATAAAAACATGAAAAAAAAAAGAGTAAACATAAAAGAAGGAAAGGAATACAAATTCTAACATTAATAATAGAAAAATATGAAAAAAATTAAGTAAGAAGGATAATAAAAAAGGAAACGATTAGAATTCACTCTTAAAAGTTTAAGGCAGCTCAGACCATGGCAGAGTGTACATCTGAAAACTAAAACTGAGTGGCTCAGACAATGGTAGAGTTTGCTAAACAATGGAAAAATCGTAAACGGTTCGGACAAGTTGAAAACTTCGTTTTCAATACATTGAATTACAATAATGCTTTCAAATAAGAAGTTGAAGAATATTATTCAAGTTGTTAAAAACTAAGTCCAAAATGTCTTTAACATCAGGTGTTCGATGGCTGTCAGAGAAGAATAGAAAGATGGAAATAGATAGAATCAGAAAGATGAAGATAGAATCAAATCGATAGACGGTTGGTTTGATCAGATATCCTCTTCCTTATATGATTGTTGAGAGGGCACTAGAATACATATTGCTGAAATATCATCTTCAGAATGGAAAATGTAATTGCAAAGATTGAATCATTTCAGTTATTTCGGACACAATTCATGATTCGTTGCTATTTGAGAAAGATATCTGTTGCCTATGCATCTAAAATTTTTGAATTTTGAAAAAATTTGAAAAGTAATTCGATCTTTCTCTTTATTATCACAACGATTTTTCGATGCCTTTAGTAGAAGCTTTTAAGCGACATTTTAATTAATCTATTCGAAATATTTAGATATATATTCATTCCGCTCTTGTCATGGCATTCTTACCTGCTTTATTGGCTGCTTCAAATCATACGGTGAATGTAGTAAGAGAAATCCAGTACGTTGGATAAGATTTAATGATACTTTATTCTACAAAGAAACATTAAACACAAGTAATAAAACACTCATGGAGCATTCTTAAAGATAGTTCCTACTGGAATTAACAAAGCTCCAGCAAATAGTAAATCTCTAATTAAATTGCGGCACAATTCAGTAATGCTCAGAAAAATAAAATTGGGGAACCTCGCTCGGCAATTAGCACTCCAAACGGAGAATTAACACTCAGGCGTATGCTATCACACATATAGCCCCTATGACATGGAATTTTCTTAAAAAACACATCCTAATAGAAATATTGCCAAAATTCTTATAGCCTCTAGAATCTTCAATTCCATTGTGAAACGCTCGCCAAGATTGTAGCTAGGGCCACGGATTTTTCACCTGGCATTCATTCAACATCCATTTACAATCATATAAGCCTCTCTTTTCAGAAATTCTACTAACAACACAAAACTAAGAATTATCTGTAAGCCTCTCTTGCTACTGTAAAACTAATTTATCAAAAAAATAATAATGCTGCAAATTTCGTTACTTTAACAGCTGAAGAAGATCATTTATCATATATTACATGGCCATATGACTTTATCAAAAAATAATTTAACTGAATACAATTCTTAGCAAACTGTTTAAAAATTAAATAATTAAAAAGATTCAAATTTTTTGTTCAAAACAGCGTAATATGTTTTAGGCATTATTTCTAAACTCTATCCTTAGTTTATTAGCAGCGATTACGTACATTCAAGAAATATATTAAATATTGTCACACCGCATGCGTACAGAAATACAATAATTAAAAGAATTGAAACCATTGTTATGAAATAGCTAAATCTTTTTAAAACTATCTAAATATTTTTGTGTAACAATCAATATCTGAAAAAAATATTTAAGCATTTTAGTATGTCAATATAATTGTTGTTTCTGAGAAACTTCTTTTTTAAATTTTTGAGTGGTATAAGCGTTTTTGTATGTAAATAATTTAGAAAAATCGTTAAATTCCGATTGAAGTTCAAAATTTTAGATTTTGAAAAATCCTTCTTAGTGAATACCTATCACCCAATAAATAACGTTAATTCCAACAACCTATCATGTTTCGAATAATTTTGTCACCATTTTATCATATTACTTATGCCAAAATTTATAGATATCATGCTGGCCTATAGACATGACGTGTCCCCTCTCCCGTCCCAATCCATCGAAAAAATAAGGTTAACTTGAATTATAAGAAGAAACCGAAAGAAGTAAGATACATCGTTTAATATAAATGGTTCTTCCGTGTAATGTCACAAAAATTATAAGTGGCAACTACGAGTAGGTATTAATGGTCATCACTGGCTACAGTTCGATCTTTCCCGTATGAGGATATTCCATAATCGGCAAAAGGTGACTCGCCCCCACAACATTACAATACCCAAAAGGATGACGAGAGAAACCATCATACTGTAAGCCAAATTGTCTTTTTCATCCCCATATCGTTATTTTATAGACTAGCATATTAGACCTCAGGTGGGATAATATGTTAGTCTATAAAAAATAGTGTACTATAAACTGGATATAGAGCCAGTACAAAATATTTTGAGCAACTATAATTAGTTGTGAAAGGCATTGATTGTAACATTCATGTGCAATGTTTTATATAAGTTTATACTAAATAATATGCGAAATTAAAAAAAAGTTGTAGTTATTTATCATACCTCATTTTAAAAATAAATCTTATTTTTAACATGGCACAGAATTTACTTGCAGTATTTAGAGATATTTTTTGTTGCATAAGAAATGAAGATGGGCACAAGAATTTATTTTGCCTCATATAACTAGATATAAAAGTAATAAACATTTTTCAGAGACCACCAAAAAAAGAAATCTCTAAACATCCAACTTTTTCCAAAGTCCAGAAAAGGATTCCAGCTGCTAAAATAATCCCCATCCTAAGATTTTTTCCCTACCTTTCTCTCTTTCTTTCTATAGAGTCTACCGTTATTGAAAGGCCCAAAATCAGAACCCATCCGAGTCTGCTTGATGTCTCTTGTCTCTTTTAGAGGATGGGTGGAAGGAGGGGTATGAGTTATGAAATTCAAGTCATGTGGTTCGTATTTTCTTATTTCCACTAAAAATATGGAAGGAAGTTTCCCGGGAAAATATGTCCATTTTCTCCTTGGGGAAAGAAGTACAAAAAGAGGGAAATTTAAAAGGGCGAAATTGTTAAATCGACCTGGAGCCCAATGGAGATTTATTTCGCTGTATCATACTTGGTAGATGGTGGTAAAAGAAAAATTGTTGGCAATTAGAAGCAAACAATTCGGATGAATTTTTAAAATGTGCCTGAAATTATTTAAAAATGGGGGAAATTTTGCGTAGAATTGAGAAGTTATTATCTTAGCGATGGAAAAGATATTTGGGGTCATAATAAAATCATTCTTCGAGGAAGTCTTCGATGTAGCTTTTAAAAAAGATTATTTTGAAACCAGAGCATTATTAGCTTTTATCTGCAAAGATAAGTTTTCAATTGTACTTCTTTTACTTCATACATACTTCTTTTCGCAGTGTGTAAATGTTATTTGTTTTTATTAGGACATCTATGTCTGAATAAATACAGGCAAAAAAAAGTCCAGTTGTCGTCATTACGATGTGAAAATTTTAGTTTAAAATCTCTTTTATTGTTCTTATTTCTTATTAATTTAATCTGAATTTAATTTTAAATTTTAAACGATGCATGAGAAGTTGTTTAGAAAATTTGCAGAGCTGACGATAGCAACGACATTGTTTTAGTCTCATTTCTATCTTATGAGAAAAAACTACAAATATCCTTCTGAAAAGTTCTACATATTTTTAATGCTGTTTAATACTGGAGATTTATTTGTTTATACCACCATCATCACTCTTAAGAGCATCGCTGATAAAACGTGGGTTGTCACTGGCCTTATGTGGGATGTTACTTGCCTTATGTATCAGTGGCCTTAAGTGGGCTGTTATTGCCTTGTGAGTAACTATTGTATGACTATCAATAGTCTTATGTGTCAGTGATATTATGTGGGCTATCAATGGTCTTATGTGTCTGTGATCTTATGTGGTTTGTTACTGACCTTGTCAGTGGCCTTATGTGGGCTATTAATAGCCTTATGTGTCAGTGATCTTATGTGGTCTATTACTGACCTTGTCAGTGGTCTTATGTGGGCTGTCAATCTTCTTATATGTCGGTAGCCTTATATGGTCTGTTACTTGCCTTATGTGGTCTGTCACTTGCATTATGTAGGCTGTCACTACTATTGGAAAAATAACTTGGAATTTAATCATTACAAACTGAAATTTTATGAGATTTTTTTATATGATTTTCATCGTGAAATCGTTATTAATATTTCTTAATGAAATGAGAATTCTACTAGTTGAATTTCTGTGGATTCAGTAGGTGTAATTCAGTGTATTTAATTATAATCATAATATCGGGTATTTCCCATTAAATTCTATTTTTTATGTTACAGTGTTTTATGTAATTTTTTAATTTATCATCTTAATACCTGTCAGTGGGTTAGAGAAAAATATGTAATGGTGGCATCAATTATCTTAATTATTTTCCCATATTCAAGAATTCTCCATCTGCTTCCGAAATGTCCTGTTGCGAAACTTTATCAAAAATGGTACGCATCTGTTTTTGAGAAACAGCTATAAAATTCTTCTCGTGTAGTTCATATTCTCTTCTTTCCATCAAAAGTATGGAAGAGAGACATCGTGTAAAATTTGTTTTGTGGTCCCTACCTGGAATAAAATAAGAAACTGCGAAATAGTTATATCGCGTGATAGTCAATACTTATCTCGGTAAAGAATGCTTTTAAAAAGTAGATGCAGTTTCAGAAAGGACAGAGAAAATGTTCTCAGTATAGAGGTAAAGGCAGATGATTTCAAGGTGTTTCCAAAACTGCTTAAAATTAAGATAAAAGTGGAGATAATTTCTGAAAGGAACTGAAAATACATTCTTCTATTTATAGAGAGAAAATATATCATAATGAAGCAGTCTAACTCAAGTAAACTATTCCAAGGATGCATAATACACCTTTCTTAGAAGTTCAAATGATAAGTGTACAATATTAAAAATGAATAATTTGAAACACTTTCGATTTGTGTTCGGAATTTGATGGCTCTATGAAACAATTTCTTCAAAGAAGTGCAAATGGTGATATTTTCGCAAAACATGTGTTTTGTGTGCGAACGATTGAAGGATTTTTTTCCCCTTAGATGTTCTTAGTATTAAAAAAGGATTCTTCTAAAGCTCTTTTATTTGTGCTCCGATTATTTGCGGACGTAAAAATTAGATTTGCATTCGAATCATAAAATATACGTCAGTGACATTTTTTTACAGGCTGTCATAAAATGTACACTGTACAAAAAAAAAAAAAAAGAATTATACAAAAATTGTTTTTGTATTTGGACTATTAATTGGCGTATGTAACTGTTTCCTTTTACTTTCCCGTATATGTAGTAAAGACAAATTGTAGTTGTCGTCAAAAAAATTAGGACTTGAGATTTTGACGCATCTCCACATTTCAGATCTACCTGAGTTCGAAAAACTCATTTTTGGAAATGGTCTGTCTGTCTGTGACAAAGATAAGTGAAAAACGGTTTGAGCTAGATGGTTGAAATAATAGTGTACGATCTTTACACAAAATTTGTAGATTTCTGTCATATTGGGAGTAAAATCCGTTCTGAAAAAGTCCGTCTGTCCTGCTGTTCGAATATAAATTAACACGATAATTACAAAACAAAGAGAATTAGATAGAAGAAAATTCGGTATATAGATTTAATATTGATAATGTAGAAACGTTTCAAATGTTGAGCCCAATCCAACCATCTCGGTCTGTCGTTCTGTACTTGCAGAAACATGTAAACGCGATAGTACAAAAATACATTATAATCATAATATCGGGTATTTCCCGTTAAATTATATTTTTTATGTTACTGTCTTTTATGTAATTTTTTAATTTATCATCTTAATACCTGTCGTCAAAGATGATGTGGTAGATACTAGAAAGATGCTAAAATCACACCAAAATTTAATGTTTAGGAACTTTTGTACGCCAATGCCATGTAAGGCGCTCTTTGGCATGAAGAGTTTATTAGATAGTGCGCTAGAATGTTTCGGGAAGACCACTCCCGCTGGTTATAACTTCGAATAAGATGTATAGAAAATTAAAAGTAAATTATTCACACAGATTTTTCTTTTCTATTTATTTTTATTAGCGTCACATTCTTGTAAAATCTTCAAGTTATATTAACAATTAAATCAATTATCTATATTAGACTGATAAAAAAGCTGGGAGAGTGTAAATGAATAAAATTGGTTAAAACAATACAAAATCAAACGGTTATTTTTCCAACTTTAAATGGTTTAGACAAAACAGACACAGACAGAAAATTTATTGAATAATAAAATATTCATTGGAAAGATCATTTCAGGTAATGCGATTAAGTTTAAAGTTTTAAATTGCCATAAATGAACAAAATATATATTAGCGCCGAAACGATAAATTTTACCTTATTTAATTGAATTAGACGCTGATAACTGTTCATGTGAATGCTCTTTTTACTAAATTCAGCCATTTTCTAATACGATATATATTTTTATTAAAAAGCATTACATCCATTTACATTTTTATTTTCTTACCGAAAATAATTATTATTACTTATTACTGGCGTGCGCTTTATTGCTTCATCCTATAAACGTAAATGGAGAAAAGGTATACTTTTCCAAAAATGGACAAAATGACATTTAATTTATGCGCCCATGAATTCTAAAAACATATTTAGTAACTAAATGCATAATAATCCCCTAAAGGTTCCATAAAAAATTAGAAAAACTAGCAAAAATGGCTCTTAAGTATCAAGAAACCTCCTTTAATTGCGAATGGGTACTCTTGATGGCTAATGACAAACTAGTAAAAATATTGATCAGGCGGGAATAGGTTTCTACTTTTTAATAGCGATAACTTTTAACGTCCACTCTATTTAATGAATTCATATCTAGATGAAACATAACTGCAACCGTTCTCTGCAAGAGATAAGTTAATTCAATGGAACAACACAACTTTAACTCTTCAGAACCACGGCGAGTCGTAAATCTATCCTGAAATTTGCTCCCTTGACAATCTTAGGGTCGACTGAACAGCTTTAGGGGCCGTTTTTTCTGGGACTATGGTAGCCGTAAAAATATTTAAAGACCCTTTAAAATTTCGATGCTCTTTGAAGAAGTTTTCTTTTCTCTGAGGCATAGGCCTAGTGAAAAAAAAAATCAAATAAAAGTTTAACCGAATATGTCCAACGTTCCCAACTGCTTTATTTTTTTTTCTTTATGAGGAAAGGGGTTTAAACCATGCTCAACGCTGGGGGCTAACAAAACATCTTTGGAACGAGGTTTTCTGTCAGTTTATAGCTCCCGTTTTACTGCTGACGGCGGCGATACAGAGATGGGAGTTCCAGCTCGAATCATAAAAGTAGAGAAAAGCGTTGAATGCAATTTCTTGACGGACAAATACAGAAGAGTTATACGTGTAAGGGAAAACTGAGTGGCGTGCTGTTTGTAAGGGAGTAAATTGTGTGTATTGTCTGAGCGGGGCGTGTATATTTATGATGGGAATAAAGGCAAGAAGATTAAGAGGGAGGTTTAGATCCGCACAGAAATATGTCTTTCAAAAAATTTAAAAGCGGATGATGGCATATTCTTGATGGAAATTATCCCATAAAACGCAGAAGAATCTGAAGAGGTTTCTAATAGAAGGGCAACGCGGGAGATTTGAATGATTTCGTATCTTTCTGCTTATAAAATGTCACATTAAAATGTTTTCGCATCGCAGATGTAATTAAACACATGAATCTCAATAAAATTCCAGCATAATCTCAAAATAAAAAATAAAAAAAAATAGTAAATATGCCATCCTAAAAATATGTCAGGTGAATAGCAATGCACGCATTATAATTGTTTTTCATTTAGCAAATTACATTAATTGTATGAAAACTATTAAGTATAAATTTAAAATCTTAAATGTGCAGTAAGAGTAGTAAATAATGGTTAAAAGCAACACCATGCAACATTGATGGCCGTTCCCTTTAAAATAAGAGGCTGCTATGTCCTTGTGGTAAAGTCTTGGATTCCATACAGGAGGATCCCCATCAAAAAACCACCTTGTAAGCTTGTAAGCGTGTCTAATAAATCTGTCGGAGCTAAAAAGTCCTCCTTCTAGAATGGTGCGGATTTTTGGAGAGCGGGAGTACCAGCTCAGGTTATCTGACCGTTATCTGACCGTTGTTCAAAATTACGAGATCTATCCAAAAATAGCCCTAGTGTTATTTTAAAACAGGATGTCAATGTAATTGAACTTAAAAACAACTCCATTAAACTCTATAAAATAAATGAAACTAGGAATTAAAGTTTGGAATGAAAAGCATTGGGTTGAAAATTTTATGACCGTATAATTATAAGTGTTTTCTTAATGACAATAAAATGGTGTTGAGGAGAAGAGTTTTCTTTATTCCTATTTGCTTTCTTACCTATAGTGTTGCATAAGACATAAGGCCCTACCCCAAAAGTTAGAAATTCATCCCAAACCATGATTATTTTTCAAGTAATTTCATTTACGCATACTTTGTTGAATCAACATATGTATGACAAATTTCTTAATAACAAAGATAAACAAATTAGATAACCTCATGGACTCATCACAAGTGACAATAGCTAAATCTGGAATCCAGATAGTGATTAAGATGATCTTCTTGAGGATAATCAAAACAAAATAACTTTGCGGCAATAATCCCTTATTAATTTTACACTGATAGAAATTAGAATCATTATTAATCACGTTAATTATTATGATTAATAATTATTAATTTAAATGAAAGAAAGTAATGAAAACGGATAATATCATGGAAGACATGAGAGAAAAAAAAAAGGGTGGAAAACAGATGGTGATAAAAAGGATTTTCTAGAGACGATATTTTACTTTTCTATATCGGTTGCTACACATATACTGTCACGAAATGTTTTAAGGTATTTTCTGATGAGAAAAAAAATTTTAAATTATTATGATTAACTATAATTATTCAAAATATAGTTCTTGCTAATCTTGCTAATCTATCTTCTTGCTTCACTGTTTTTAAGGAATATATTCCTTAAAATCGTTAGTAAGTTAGATTAGCTGGAGTGATCCCCCCCCCCTCAAACTTTCTAGCATACACTCTAATAAACTTCACATAACAGAGAATGCCTTATAGAACATTAACGTAATTTTAACTTTTTGTATGATTTTAGCATTTTTAATGAATCTATCCCGACATCCTGGACAAGTTATTTGGCGGCGATGAATGCGTTAATAGAATCTAAAAATCACTTTTCTTAGACATGTTTTTCTTAACCGGTTGAAACAACAATTTGACACAAAACTACACTTGTAGTCACAAAATCTCATACAAAATTGGATGTATTTAAGTCATTCCATTTTTGAACTATCACATTTACATGTTTCTGACAGTACGGATCCACAGACAGACACTCAAAATTTGATAAGTGTCTACACTATCGATATCAAATCTATGTACCAAGTTTTATCTGTCCAGCTCTCTTCGTTTTGTAATTAACGTATATTTGAATTGCGGGTTTTTCATACTTCCTCTGAACAGATTTTACTTAAAATTTAATAGAAATCTGCAAATTTGGGGTAATAAGCCGTATACCAAATTTCATCGGTCTAGCTCAGAGCCTTCTTGAATTATCTTTGTCACAGACAGATAGATAGATTGACGGGCATTTTCCAAAAACGTGTCTTTCGAACTTCGGGGAAGTTTAAAACTTGGAAATTCGTCAAACTCTTGAGTTGGAATTTTTGACGATTGTTATACTTTCTTTATACTATGTATACGAGAAAATAAATAATAAAAAAAAAACTAATGGCCAATCGTAAGAATAATAGATTCTGTATCTAGATAGTTTGAAATGTTATAGATATCTCACTTGATTCCCTTTTATTAATAAATGCTCACATAAAAATTAGAAGAAATCTATCTGGGCAAAAGATGTTAGACTTTGTAAGCAAAGATAAATAACTTATTTTTTAATTAAAAGTTTTAATTAATTAGATAAGCTATGAATTTTTCAAGTTTCATTTAACTAGATTTAAACCAACCACATAAAACTGTAAATCATTATTTTTTAATATATATTAGTATCCCTGAATATTTATCAACCATATACTTTCTAAATTCGATTTAAATAACAACCCAATTCTTCGGACGTTAAAATTAAACACTGTCTATAAACATTGAAGATAATAAATTCCAACATCTGAACCATTTCTCCATTAGTTACGTAAGCAATTCATGGTTATCAAACGGAATTACTGAAAAGACAGTCGAACACGCAACCGTTCTCGCCAAATCCAGCAACGTCTTATTTATAACACGGACAAATGATTCAAATCCTTGGCAGGAAAATAATAGGGAATTATGGGTAATAGGGAAAATTACTGATGTGAACTGTTGCAGTAGGAGCGATTAATGAAACTGGACTACAAATGTTTATGCTTAAATTATTAGCCCTTAAGTCTTAAGCGAATACCTACAAAAGACGGATGAAATTTCACATGCCGTTGAGTAAGGTCTTCGTGGAGTTACTTCCATTTGGAATGGGTCGTTACTGTAGTTTATTATGTAATTAAACAAGCGTAGTTATTTAATAACTAATGCGCTTTCTGCTCGCTCATTTATTACTAAATTATTAGCATTCAAAAATTGATACATTGTCAGTAGGTAAGTTCAAATTGTATGTTTAATTGTTTCAAAAATCTAAACATGAATATCTCTCACGAATATGTGGATTTTCGCTGATTAATTATTCTGTAATTTTAATTAGAGTGTTAGTAACAGGAAGAAACTACAGCGGTAAAGGAAACCTAATTAAATATTGTTAGGAAGCAGTGACTAAACAGTGGTTTTTTTAATTTTTGCGTCTTTTTGATTTTACATGACTTTGTTTCATATTTTTATAAATGAATTTTTTTTTAAATCCATTCTGCATTCATTTCTTGATGCGCTAGAGTTTTGAATTTCTTCGTATTTGTGTATTCTTCATGGGATTTCATATTATAATACGCATTGTGAAATTATATATCAGATAAACAATTAATTTAATTAAAGTTTGATTCCGTGCTTGTGGCGCCACATGCTAGTGAAATTTAGAAAATAATTAATTTTACGATTATATTATGTATTTACAATGAATTACAAATTAAAGACTGTAAAACTAGACGTTTAAAATCTAAAAAAAAATCAACTTTTTAGAATGATAATTAAAAAGTATTTTTTAAAAGTGTATTTATTCTTTTATTATTTAAAATAACAATTGTTCTTTTTATTTTTACCCATTTTCTTACAATAGCGTATGTGAATGTAATAACCTGATTTAAACAATATTTTTATTCAAGTCAATTCTTCATTTCCCAGTGTGTCTGCTCTTTCGTATTTTTATTCAAAGTAAATGATATTTATATATATAAAGGAAAATATTATTACTATCTAAAAAGTTAAATATCGAGGTTTTTTCAGAATCTTTGTTTCAGATATTTCAATTTCTAGAAACTTATTTTTGGAATTACATCTATCTGTTTGCTTGATGCCTAATATAAAAGTGATAACTCAAACGGACTTCAGTGTGCGTATGTGAATATGAAATACTTTCAGCTACAACAATGAAATTTGGTGCATCAACATCTATTTTGTAAATTTATATCAAATTCTGGATGAAATCCATCAAACGGAAGTCTGTCTGTAAACGTGTATGTGAATGCACATTTGCAATGACCTATTTAAATAAAACTTATTATATAGATTTATCATCAGAATTATAGATTTGCATCAAATTTTGGGTCAAATCTATCTTATCGCGAGTATTACAATCAATTTGTTGATTTGTATATTCCCATCTATGGTAATATGCTAATTCAAGTGTGCAACAAAGTTAATAAATAAAATTTAAATTTTCGCCAAAATTGTTAGTTTATGTCAACTTTTGAATCAAGTTGGTTTAACGGTTGGTCTCCAGGATGCATACTTAGTTTTAATCATCATATTACAAAGATCAAAATGCGCCGTACTGAATGAGTCATTAGAGTCTTAAATCGGAAGGGGCGAATGGAGGACTCATTCTTGTAGGCGCCAATGACCTTCAAATATATTTCATTTCCCACTCTACACTAATCTACCTACATTATATGTTCAAAGAATGAGGAAGAGGATAAACAGACAGCAGAAAAGAAAGTGCTTATTTGTCTAAGTATGCAAGAAAATCGGAGGCTGAATAATTTTACCTGTTTATTTAGGACTAATATTTATGCCGATTAATGCTTATGCTATATCTAATATTTCATTGTTTCTTCTTCATTTAAGATGTTAAGGAATTTCCATATTTTCTCGATACATTTGATGTATACCACGTGATATTGGACAGCTTTCTTGCCTAATTTTTATCCTTATTTGATTATCAAGTTCAGTAATCTTTTCATATGTACTCGGTATATTTGATGTTTATCACATAGAAATGAACGACTTTCTTGCCTAATTTTCATCCTTAGTTGATTATTAGGTAAAAGCAATAAATCAAAGGTACCTGGAATATGATTTAGATTTCATTATGAATTAATTCTTTTGTCCGATTTTTATCAGTAACATCATTAGACAATATATTGATTTTGGGACAGCGCCTTGAAGTAAGATCCTGAGGAATTTATGTATATCGACTTGAACCCTGATTCCACAAAGAACCACGAATATAGAGAGACAGACGACAAACCCTTTGACAAATGGGGTTCAAAATTTGATAAAGATATACAATTTAAAACTAAAACTGTGAATGCTATCATTTGCCTCTGTTATGCTTTTTAATTGTCACATTTAGGGATATACCAACAGACAGTCGATTCCTTGACGCCTTGGATTCTAAATTTGATATGTATCGACATTTTAGATATTCAATATTAGTATCGAATTTCCTCCTTTTAACTTACTTTGCTTTGAAGTTATCATCTCAACTTTTCTTAAAACAGTCGAAAAAACGTTCTCTGAATGGATTTCGTTGAAAATTTGATAGAACTTTATAAATATGGTCTGAAAACTCCATGCACCATATACGTCTAGCTCAAGGCATTTTTTAGTTACCGAATTTACGGACTGACATAATACCACAAACTTGTCTTTCGGATTCAGAAAGATACAAATAGGTGGAAATTAATAAAAATCTAAAAGTTGGTTGATTTTTTTGGTGCGGGTTGGGGGGGATTACAATATTTTCGCTTTTTATGTTAAAAGAAAATAAAAATCTATAATGATCAACAATAAGCTATACTAATGGACTTTTTTGAAAAATATCGCCAAAAAATTTATACCGATTTATAATTTTGGAATAAAAGCGACGGTCTTAAGTTTGAACAAGGAGTTACCAAATTCAGTAGATTGTTATTTTTTAGAGAGTAGACGCTTATGGACTTTTCAAAAATTTTATGAAATTTTAAATTTAAAATATTTAGCTTTTTAATAACTTAGGAGCATATTATTGCTCAAAACCCATTTTTACATCGCTATAAGATTGTAAAAAACAAGCGTTTTTTTTTTTTTTTCCCTAAAATCTTTGCCTAATTTTTTAGAAATATATTTATGAATAGTTTTCAATCATATTTTCAAATGCTTGATATGCTTGTTATATATTTGAGTATTATCAATTTATTAAATAAATATATATATATAGAGAGAGAGACAGATAGAGAGATTTTTAAGGAAGCGATAGCATCGTATATTACAAAATAAATTTATATTGAAAACATATATTTAAGAGTAAATTTTAAAAATAAAATAAAGATAGATTAATCAAAGCTATAAAAATATCATCTTTTGAATTTTTAACCCAGAATTTTGCATATCTTTTATTTCTTTCATTATTTTTTACAAATAGATTATTCCGTCTTTCTGTGCTTCGTAAAAGTAAAAATGAATTCATACAGATAAAAAGAAATCAATTCCAGAATGCATGTCGCCTGTTATTTATTCACTCAGAAACCCATTAATCACACTTGGATCTTACTCATTGCTTTATAATAAAGGTACTCACATCGTCATTAGGTGTTGTTGCAATCCCATTACCGAGCAATGAAATAGAGATTGACGCGATTGGTGCTTCCTCGACATATTTACATTGCGGCCATAATTTTATATTAAGATGATAAGAAAATAGAATGGAAGTGATCGGTTTGTAAAAGTGTTTGAAAATTAACCTGGAAGGAATTATTGGTAAAGTCAGTTTAATAATGGAGAAAATGTTGTGAATAAATGCATTGTATATTTGATGAAAGAAAAGAACAGCACATTCCGTGTATTAGATATTTGAACAAGGTTGCTCTTATCCATCTCTTTGTATTTTATTAAATATAAAATAGAGATTACATTGAAGCAAAAGGTAATTTTGAAATAAAATACTATATTGGAACCTTAACCGGCTACTCCGACTCATCGAGGACACGCGGAAAAAATGTGAACAACCGGATCACTGCGACAACAACACTGGCGGGTTTTAGTTTTTTTTAGTTATAATAACGTTTCGTTTTAAGCAACACTAGGGCTATTTTGGGGCGGACCTCATAATTTGGAGCAGCGGTTAGACGCCACATCAGCGGGAGGACGTTTGGCCCTATCGAATTTAGCGTGCAACAGATCCCCCTTACACGACGGTTCTTCGGTGGAATAGGATCTCGAACCTGAAACCCTACGGCCCACGAGGCGAGACTTTACCACCAGGCTACCGCGGACCCCTCAACACTGGCGGGAACTATGATTGAATCCTAAGAACCATCACTGACCACAGCGCAACCCTT
The DNA here is from genome assembly GCA_026543865.1 of Argiope aurantia. Classification (NCBI taxonomy): domain Eukaryota; kingdom Metazoa; phylum Arthropoda; class Arachnida; order Araneae; family Araneidae; genus Argiope; species Argiope aurantia. Next base: position 635,782 of record JAPMOR010001988.1, read on the forward strand.
ACCGAGAAGTACGTCCCGTCGTCATTTGTAGGAGGTAACCGACACCCACTATTTCTGTAACCACCCTGGAGGCGAGAACCAATCATCATACCGGAAGCTTCCCATCCTCATTACTAAGGTGTCCGCCGATGGGAGATATTATATTGGAAAATGTTTTAATTTGTAATATGATAATATATTTACATTGGTATCAAATTTATGTTTTGATTTACAACTAGGATGTTGAAAATCTTTCAAAACGTTACACAGTGTAAATCGTTGTTTCACTGCTATCAAATCTGGCATGTGGTTGCTTATTGGAAGTGTGCTATAAACACCCATTAAGAAAGGATTTTTATAATTTTATTTTAATTAATTTAAAATTAATTGAAATTTTATTGTTTTTCTTCGATAACTACAGAATATTATCGAAAAAAGGCCATTTAACTATAATTTTAGAATTGAAGAAATTAGATTTTAAATTATATTCTCTTTTTTTTTATCCAGACAATTTTTATTTAATTGTAATTAATTTTTCAATTCCTTAATTTGATCTCAGATTCTTTCACTTATACAGGGCGTTCTGTTAATACACAGACCACTTGTGAGCTTTGGTAGTAGATATCAAAAGAAACAAAAATTGCAATGGAATATGATGTCACAAAGCGCTTTGAGATGGTGAAAATCAAGAACATCGCTGCAGGCTCTGAGTCCAAAAGGCATTAACGAAACGCTTAAAGCAAACATTTGAATGATGGATGATGGATAATCCCCATGCTAATAAACCGAACGAGTCTCACCTGATGTTTAGTGCTAATGTATGGGTAGGAATCATCACTGACTATTTCTTGGAATCATACTTGCTGCTAGGTTGCTTCAACAAAGCAATGTATTTTTTTTTTTTTTTGCAACACGTCCTTCTGATGTCGTTGCAACGTATGCCGCCGTGATGCTGTGATGCAAGTGATATTATTCGTTCGGATTCCTTTCATGCTTTTGTGCATGTGAAAGGATGCATTTATTTTGTCAAAATCTGTTTAAGAGGAACGATGGATGAAAGAAATTATTATATTTGACAACAAAGTAAATTCGGATTATACGTGGACATTGGAGGTGTAAAAACTGTAGAGAACTCGTTATATTATCGGAAACAGATAGTATTTATAATATTTTAGATCAATTTTTATTCACTACAAGGGGTCTTCTCGTTAAATTATTATGAATAAATGGAAAGTTTATGTTTTTAAAATTTGTTAATTCGCTTTTTTTTTACAAACTTGTTATAATTCTTTAATGCTAAAAAACGTTTTTTTTTTATTTATTTAATT
>JAPMOR010001992.1:3428-15096 GCA_026543865.1 Argiope aurantia
ATTTAACTAAAGAAGAGTATTAATAGAGATACATATTTAATTTGTTTGGGAATGTTAAAATATAACTTGTACATTTTTCTCAATTATTGCCACAATTTAATCATTTTTCATATATTTATATTTCCCTATTCGGCCATTTCACCTCATCTATTATATATAAATTTATTGCCAATGAAAGTAACAAGTACCATGGTGGGCCAAAATTTTTGCACATTTTTGAAAGTCCATTTTTTTAACAATAATGGGCAAACGGTAAAGTCCATTTTGTCAACAATATTCCTATTTTGAAAGGGAATTACAAGACTTCTTTCGCCCTCAATATAATAACAAAAGTTGCGTGTCTTCACTGGATGAGATCTCCAAATAAATGCCATCGAAAAATGAGAGACTTGTCGTTTTATCATCTAGCAACTGTTGGAGGATTCTGCGTAACTGAAGAGACACACACATTAGTCTTTCTGACAATCTATTATACTTCGTCATTTATAACACGAACCTGCCGATAAAATCTGTGCCTTGCAAATCCTCATCGACATGTTCCTATGATATTGACGCGGAAATATTCGATAGTTTGTCGTCCAGGTAGAACAATGCCGAGAAAGAAACAATGCATGTGTTCAAAAAGTCGTAGTAATGGCCAAGAATACATTCAGAAGGTAATTACTGGGCCAAAGAAAAAAGAAGGCTTATTTCTTTGCAAATATGAATGAAAAACTCGGCATAAAGTTGTTATCAACATAAAGTTGTTTTGGGACCAAAATCTGCTGCACCTAAAACAAATGCATAAGTAGAAACATAGAAGTCTGTAACGGATTCCTACTTGATAAGAATAAAAAACGCAACCGGATATTTGCTTTATTTAGAATTCACCCAACGCCAAATATATTTATGTTTTTTTCTCCCAATATTATTTTTTTAAAAATATTTATGATCCAGTAAAACTTAAAATTAATTTAGTTTCAAAACAGTCACAATAAAAAGTTAATATTTATTTTTGTAGGTATTTTTATGTTTTCGAAGCATCTTCCCTTGCTCTTTACGCTTAATAATATATTATTACTTTTCAAATTTGTAGTCCTTCACTTCCAATTAAACTTTGATAGTTAAATGCCAATATTTCATATAATATTAATTTTAACAGTGTCCTTGAATGTCTATAATTTTATAAATGTTTACTTTTTTTTATCATTTGTTACTAGAGGTTTTCATGGCTATCAGAAATTTCTTGTAACTTCAAAAAAAAACCCAAGGAAAGAAAATATAATCTGCCATTTTTTTGCTACCAACAAATAGGAAGAAAAGGAAGTGGGAGAAGACATCAGAAAAAATATTTTTGCTTTTCTGGCAAGTGACTTCCTTTTTTGTCATCTGCCATCAAATATAGCAACTAGAAAGCGAATATCTTTAAGTTTTTCGCAATCAAATGGTAAAATAATTAATATGACGAGGTATTCTATTTCACTTTAAAATATATATATAACTAAGCAACCTCTTCTGTTTTAAATCTCTTCTTGAAATTGAATTTCAAAAATAAATAATAATCGATGGCGGAAATATCAAAAGCACACCATTCCAACTTCAAAGATATGTGACGCAAAATATGATTGAAATGATTTTCCTTTTACCTAATGTATTAGCATTAAATCATCTGAAAAAATAAATATTAAGTTTCATTTATTTCGCTATTTTGAAATATCGAAATCCCAAATATATTGCTCAGAGAAATGTTTTATGTTCTTGACATGGAAAATTAATTCATGTATTATCTTGCCAAGAAAAAAAAATCTTAAATTAATCATAAAAAACAGAATATTTTTTGTGCATGGATAAGGACAATGACATGTAATATTTAATGATTTGGAAAGTGTGATAAATAATTTTAATTTTTTGAGCTTAAATCTTCTGCCAATATAAGGAAGGGAAAGTATCAAAGTTTCAATGATGCAGACATATTTTCTTTAATTTCCAGAAATTAGCATAATAGGAAGGGCGATGTGTTAAATTTGGAAGAAAACTATTTTAGTTCATCCATTTTGAATGTAGGATTCAAATTTATGACAGAGTCATAAATTGAGTTGAATTTATACAACAATTACAACATTACTTCTAGAGAAAATTAAATATACTACCGCGTATTGTAAAAGTCAACATTTTTACCCCTTAATAAGGCATAAGCTAATGTTTTGTAAAAAAAAATGGATTTAAAGGAATTTCAAAACATTAAAAAGTTTTTATTCTCATTAAAAACAAATGATTGTTGACACAAATGACAAAAAAATTTGAAAGTCTGAATATATATTCATTTACTATTTTATTCTGACTCTGAATTTGCAATTTCCAGTGCGACAAACTTGTGTGGTGGTGATTTTTCACATTTAAAAATTGCTAAAAATAAAGGTAAAAAAAAATTGTTGCACAGGTTAAATTTGTTCTAGAAAGTTATTCCTATTCCAACTGCAGCAGCGTACTTGGGGGGCCTATTATTTTGTACGAACCTTTCCAACATTCAGACTTTAAATATTTTTGAGATGTTATTTTCTTAAAATTGAACGCAAGATATAATGGATTAGAGATACGATTAAGAGACATATGCAAAAAGAACCTACTAAAAGAAAACGAAAGTATAATCTAATGAATTTATCAAGTGTACAGACTCTAAAATCATCTTTTAGAACAACGACATTGTTCTTTCTAGGCAAATGTCCGGTAATGATATTCATCATTTGGCAAACATTCATTGAAACCCTAGATGTAGTCCACGACCACATCTGTGTGAACGAACTTTCTCAACTAAATGTACGGGCAGAAAGTAACTTGAGGCAGATTCTGATCAAGTTTTATTTCTTTCGTGAGGGAAAAGAGAATGTTAACCTTCCAATTGATTTTTTTCTTTTATTTTGAATATGTACTACTTGTTTTCGGTTTTACTTCTGTTGCGATATTTAAGCTAAATAATAAAGATTTTCTTTCTAATAATCAATACAATTTTGAGAGTTTTCCAGTACATCTTTCCTGTATTTTTGCATTTTTTACTTACATATTTAATTAGCGAGATTTACAATTTTTTTTTTATCCAGTAGATATTGCATGAAAACCAAAAGGTTGGGAACCGCTTTTCTAGACCTTCTATTATGCTTTTATACGACAGTCTTTGGAATTCCTAATCCTCATGATCTTCAACCAATTATCGAAGCCATTGGTTTTGGCCTTTCTTTTTTTTATTTAAATAATGTTTCAAAGTAATAATAGATTTAAAATCACCACACACTATTATGTATAATAGGTATTTTTTTATTCTCCTAGTATCTCAGAATATTAATGTTTCAGTTTTCTGGAATATAGATAAGCGAAACTGCTTATAATTCAATCATTCAAAATTATTCATCGTCTAAAAGTGACGGTGAGCGTAGGTTCGACAATTTTAGCACATCTGCTGTTGCTCTTCATAAACATCATCAAGTACGCAGTCGGAATTCATATCATGTTTTTGATCTGTGCGTGGACGATTATGGGTTTTAATAAACGCCTTTGTAGGAAGAAAAACTTTTATTCTATATCTGAGGAATTCTTTTCCGACCCTGACTTTCATGCATCACTGTTCTCAAGATCATTTAATGGATCTCGAATACGTTTCTTTCAGTCCATTCTTTTCGGTTGGAAATCCTTTACAAACAAATGAAATCAGCCAATAATTTGAAGCATTTAAATATAAAAGTGTACAAGTTTGGCACATGTTGCTATTTTAAAACGAAAAAAAAGATGCTTCTTTTTATAACTAGAACATTATTATCCTTTAAAATTCCTACTTTTTTTTTGAAAACGTGATTTGTACTACTATAACTTTGAAACTTCCATTTAGAAGAACATGGAGAAAATAAATACATATATACAGTCACTCAAAAAAGTATTGGGACACTTGACTTGTAGTTGTTCAAGTTATTTATAAAACTATCTATCACATTAAAATAAAAACAAAATGAATCAAGAAATATTTTAACATTTGGTGTACAGTTTGTAAGGAAAATTTTATTGGTATTTCAAAACTTTAATTTGATCTAAATTTTTAAATATAATCAAACAGGAATCAAAAAAGTATTGGGACACTTTTGAAATGAGAAATTCAACAAATATATAGCCCATCAATAGAACTGAATTTACTGCCGCATTTTTAGACTATGATTTTAAACATAAAATTTTCATTAGATAAGATTAGTTATAGAAAAAATGGCGACAAACGGAGATATATCGGTTGGTGCATGAAATCTTGTAATAAATCATCGGGAAATGGAAAATCAGTTCGCTGTATAGGACATATTGAAACTGAGTAATAGTCTACTGTTGAGTGTTGCTATTGTTAACAGTGAGTCTATTGTTTTTAACATTATTCGCAGGTTCAAGAAAACAAATAGTTTTTAAAACAAGCAAAAAATCAGGGCATACAAGGCGATTTTATGAACTGAAAAGAGGAAGATTGTGAAATAAGTTCCTTGTAATCCAAAAACAAGTGTAGTAAAATTCACTCTGCAATGTAAAAGTAAGTTCGGAAAATCTGTAAAACCTAAAACTGTCAGAAATGTTTTAAGGAAATATAAATATCATGCCAGAATACCTCAAAGAAAGCTTACATCAGCAAAGCAAATCGACAAGCTAAGCTAGAATTTTTAAAATGTTTGTAAAGCAGCCAAAAGAATTTTGGGAAAATGTAATTTTTATTGATGAAAGCAAATATAACTTTTTCAGATCGGATGGCAAGCAAAACGTTTGTCTAAAACCAAATACAACTTTGCATGCGAAAAATTTACGGCCTACTGTCAAATACGAAGGTGGCAATCAAATAGTCTAGGGTCTGTATGGCAAGCACTGGTGTCGGGAACTTCCATTTTATTAGTTAAACATTGAATAAACGTGTCTATGTTTACATTCTCAAGCGAAATTTAAAGCAAAATGTGAGAAAGCTGGGAATCTCAAGACATTTTAAATTGCACCAACATAATGGCCCGAAACATAAAAGACCCATTACTCATATTTGCAAGTAATGGTTCCTCTACTACTGTTGTTCTAGTGTTATTAAGACTCCTGCACAAACCTTAATCCCTATGAGCATGAGTGGGATTATTTGCAGCAAAACCTATATGAACATCAAATTTCTAACAAGCAGGATTTATGAAAACATTTGGTAGAAATGAAGGCCAAAATCTATGGACCATTTTGTAAGAAATTGCTTAGTCCACGAGTGGTCATGAAACGTAAAGGCTGCCCATCAAGATATTGACTTTTACATCTACATCAGTTTTCTTTATTTATTGAGAAGTGTCCCAATACTTTTTGAGTACGTTTTTTCACTTGATATCTTTTATTTTCAATTATAACCATAAGTGCATTAATATGAGAGTTTTGTTTGAATAATTATGTTTTGTATATATCTAAATAATATTTACTTCTTTTTTTTACTTCAGTTGCCTATTTGAGTGAAATATTATAAGAAAAATCTGTGAACTTATGGTGTGTCCCAATACTTTTTTGATAGACTTTATATTATATCTTACTTCTGGGCAAGTTACTAACATAACTTACGGCAAAAAATCTTTATTGACGTTGATTTAATATGTTACAATTTCTATTAATAACATTCTAAAATATACAGTAAAATTTTTCATTAACCTCAGATAATATTAAACAGTCCCATTGATTAAACCAGAATCAGACTTTCACAGCTTTTACCCATAATTAACTTATTCACGTAAATATACAACACTTATAATAAGAAACCATTCAAATTTTAATGAAAACCTCTTCTAATACATAGAATGTTATCCCCATTGCATTATCTATCTGCATTTCTCACTTGATATGCTGCTTACAGAAACATGATATTTTGGCTTTAATCACCAGCCTGTATTATATCTTTCGTTTTGAGAAACCGACTTAACGCGCAATTACTTATAGCGGTCATTTTGAAAAAGTATTCCTTTTTCAAAATGACCGCTAGTTTCTCTTTTAGTGATGCAAATATTTCATTGTTTATGGTATATTACATTCTGAAATAAGAAGCCTTGCTATAATGATCTCGGACTTAATAAACGGAATTTAATTATTATATTAAATGCATTAAGTAAAATGAAAATGAAGTTGAATCTCTCATTTTTACTTTTTTGTCACATATCTACAGTAAGACGTTTTCTGTTTGTAATATGATATAAATGTTAGGCATTATACATTCATATTACAAGGAACAGTTTCAAGTATCATATCCTATTTGTAATAGTATTCATGTCAAAATTTCAGACTTTTATTTAATTCATTAAAAACTCCATATTTTTTATGTTAAAGTTTCTTTTTCTTTTTCTCACAGTAATGTAATGATTTAGGAATATATTTTTGTCAAATCTGTAATTTAAAACTGTTTTGCTCATGAATAAATTGTTTTTCTTTTTTTGTAAAACCTCCTTTATATGCTGCTAGGGTTTCAAATTTCGATTTTTAAATCCATCAACCGATTACTAACTTCTTTCTGATCCTGCTTAGAAAATTTCTCAATTCCCCCATTTCTTATATAAATATAAAAGAAAACAACTATCAAGGACGCCCAAAAAGAATAAACAAATCTGATATCCATTTTTCAGATTCGAAATTTCAATTACCGATACATTTAGTTCCATGTCCATTAGAAGGCGCAGTTTGACAAGATAATCAAGGGATTAATGGAAGTATCTATAAATTCGAAACTTGGATGGATTCTAAACTGCGGTCGAATGAGGTTTTAAAAATAACAGATTTTACAAGCATCTTTTTAAATATTTCCCTTCAGAAGACAACAATGCCGGCCCTGCCTCTTATTTTATTTTTGGGTGCTTAATTTTTTAAAACTCTCGTGTTAGAGTTGTAATGTTCCTTCTTTGTTGAAAAAATTTCTTTGAGATAAAAAATTATATGGCTGTTTTTGTTGGCGAAAAAATGGCAGAAATAGAGTGTCCTTATTTATAAGTTAAAAACTTGTTATAATGCTAAAATTACAAATTTTTTGAAAAAAAAATAATCAAAGCTTACTATGTGTAAAATCTTTATATAAATCAAATCCCTTTTCTGTAACATTACCAGATTTTAACTGAACAGTTAAAAATACATATTTACTCGAAACTTCTACTCACGTTAATTAACTAGTAAATGAATTTTTCGAAGAAATTTCACAATATAAAAATGCATTAATTCATCAATAACCATCACTTTAGAATCACATTAATCTCTAAATGTAGTCAAAACATAAATTGAAAGAATAATATACAGGCAGATATTAGACAGTAAATTATAAATTCCTTGAAATTTTGGTAAAACAGACCATGGAATTCGAATTCTCAAATAAAGATATTATCGATTTTGGTCAAATATTCAATTTGTTCCATCCTTGCATTTTCAATCATTAAATAATTTGGCTAGACTAATCGTGGTGAATTATTTATTCATTGTTTTTGATATTGTCACGTAGATACTATAGAACACAATGACACACACAAGAGGTAGAGCTAAACCAATTTATTAACTGAACTCAGAACTGAGAATACAGTAACTGACAAATCTTCTGCTTTTATATAAGCAGAGAAAGTTCCAGAATACTCTTCTGGAGACAGTATGAAAAGTCCAGAACACTTGTCTGGTAAACTAAAGAAATATCCAGTATCTTCTGGAACATGAAATAAAGGAAAACATAAAATCAAGGAATAAAGTATTTACATATACCATTAATCTCAGTGTCTCTATCGGGATTCGAACCCAGGTCTCTTGATCACAAGACCCGTTCCATGACCATTCGGCCATGGAAATTCGACAGACTTTCTTCAATGCGGCAATATAAAAACATGCAGTGGATTTTTGTTTTATTGTTGTTTAATATCAATTGGAAATATTGTAAAATGATTAATAATACAAATATAAGAATCTTGAATATCTTAATATTAAACTACGAAACACACAGTTATCTTCAACAAGTCAATCAATTATTTGCCACGTAGGCATTCTTGTTTTTTATTCATAGCATTTAAATACATTTCTCAAATAATACTCTTCTGACAGGAACGGGGAAAACCAGTGATGTTAAACATTGGTAAATTTTTCTATTAAGGAAATTTTACTAATATGTGATTAAAATTCATATCCTTTTCTTAAAGTGTGACTACTAGACAAAATTTAAATTCATTGCTCAAAAATTTGATTTAAAGTAATAATAATACGGAAATAAAAGTAAAATGTCTATTTTCATTTTTCTGAAAAAATTGTTATACTGAATGGACAGAAATTCAATTAGTGTAACATTTCAAACGCATTATAGTTAATAAAAAATTACTTCAATACAATGGATAAAATGTTTATTTCCTCCACTGCCTGTTTACTTTGCTTTACGGTAATCTCAAAAGGTTAAAGAATTCAATTTTGTCATTCAATATCTATTACTCTATCATGAAAGGTGAATGAAAGTTTTTCTTTTTTATCGAAGTATTTAGGAATATTTTATTATCTAATCAACATTCAAATTTATTAATGAAGGTATTTTTTGGAATATTGAGATATTCTCTGATTAATAATTCATTATTTATTGAATGAAGTAGATAATTGTAAGAAATAAACACTCACTTAAATATTAATGTTAACGTATAAAATTTTTGTTATGGGTGATTCAAATGACATAAAATAAAAAATTGTATTGTCATAAATATTGTATCATAATGGACATAAACATAAACATTTCATGCGTTTAATGGCACTAAAAAAATGATGTCTCTCTGCAAGTCTTGTTGAGAATATGTTTATTGCCCTCTCCTGTTGTATCACCCCTCGCTTGAGAGGGTGAGGTTGAGTATTGTTAATGAAGGAGAAAAAAAATCACACACATGGCTATATATCTTATCGTCCAACAACGCCACATGGGAAAACTTTTTTTTTTTTGGAGAAAAATCTAAGTTTTAGTAATTGCGTTTCAGATTTCATCTACTCGTAATTTTAAGAATAGTTTCAGTCTGCAAGTTGGGACACATTTTTGAAAGAATCTTATGAGGAGGTTGAAGGAAAAAATAAAGATGACAAAAATATAATATTTTTTGAAATCAAACTTATTTATTGAAATCAAGTAATCATCTTCATTTTGAAAACAAGGAAATGGTATAAGAAAATTTATTTAATTTATGCAATATATTCAATCTTAAATGACTGCTTCTTTTAATAAAATTGTAATTTAATAGAAATCATTTTGAATCAATGGATTTCAAGCTATTTTCTGTTTAATAGTTGCCAATTTTTCATTTATATATCATACACGAATAAAACGAATGACAATTTTTAGTATCTGAAATTTAGGAAAAGAATAGAGCTTTCATTTTTTACAAGGAAGTAAGAGAAAATTAAAAAGGATTTCACTTTTTTTTCTCGTCTAATTTTTTTCTCCAATTTCACCGGCTGGCAAAATCTTAATGAAGTTTCATTTTCATTTTTTGTGAACATGTTATTTCTGCATTTTTGAAATCAGAATTTTTTTCTGCTTTTTGGCATCAATAAAGCATTTTTTTCCCTTCCAGTTGAATGCCTCGTCATTTTATCTAAAAAATATATAGTTTTGATATATAAATATATATTTTACTTCGTAAGCAATTATTTTCTAATTTTTTACAACACGGCACCATTTATAGGAGATCATAACAGCGAACTTCAAATATTTTATACTAGCCACCTTTGACGACCAGCCGGTTCGCCAGTATACAATTTTCTCGCTACAATTTTCAATTAAATATTTTAAGAAACGGGTCTCTTAATTTACTATATATATTTCGTTCAATTTACTATATATATTTTGCTAAGTTGTTGTCATTTCCGGTAAAACTTCAACTTTAATTTAAAGTGGAAATGATGAAATTGCAATTAATATAAAGATATTTTTTAATTTATTGGATTAATAATATAGAGAGTGTAAAAGATCATAAAATAATTTTTCTTGAATTTATTATTTTAGAAAAAATAATATTTCATATATGTTTACTTTCCTACAGACACGTGCCGAAAATTATATTTTTCCAGATTTTATTTCCAAAAAGATTTAATTTATTTTTAGTTGGAACTTTAATCAATGTGATGGCAACACTTTGAAAAAAGCTAATTTTTTCCCATGAATACGAAATGTGCTCGAGCAGCTTAAATTTTATTTTTATTTTGTACGAAAAAAAAAATGTTGAAAAACATAGTTAAAATATTTATTTAAAAATTCATTAAAAATAGAAATTTAATTTTAAGATTAAAACATTGGCATCATTTAAAAGATAAATGTTTGATCTTTAACTTCATGTAAAAATCTTCTTTGTGCGGCAATATTTTCGGAAGTTATAGCAGAAACACGTCAAAATTTCGCTTAATTTTTAAATAAAATAAATTCTAATTAAAAATTTGAAAAAATATCCCCCAGGTGCACATTCCCGGCCTCCAAGATATACACGTGCCAAATTTGGTAGCTGTAAGTTGAATGGTCTGGCCTGTAGCGCGCCAATACACACACACACACACACACACACACACACACACACACACACACACATTGAGCTTTATTATAAGTATAGATATAGAAGTACTTCTCCAAATGTCCGATTTTTCATTTTTCTTTCATAACACCTGATAACACAAAAAATAAATCAAACAAGAATTCAAATAAAGTTTATTACCAGCTAAGTTGAATTTTCATGGTCACGATAAATTTAAAATATAAATGTAATATCAAATATGGATTAATAAGAAGAAAAACTGCAAGCACTTAGTTTAATACCTCGGCAGGAATACTTTTTTATGCCGCCTCAAATGTTGGCCCGATTTCAATTAAATTTTGGCGGCATTTGAGCAACTTTGTACCAAAGTGGATTAATTCTGCAATTTTTTATGTTTTATGAATGTGGAATTTTTTAACATTCTGAATAAATTTAACTTTCGAATCAAAAGAGAAACCACTACTTTAATCGTAGTACGACTGATGGAAAAATAATAGAACTTTAACAGAAATAAAATAAAATAAACTATTTTTCAAACATGTATTTTTGTTAATGCAATAAAAAGCAATCTTTCATTGAAATTGTTTCACTTTTTGATATTGATTTATAATTAAACATTATATTTGTGATGGAATCTTCAACTAGCTTTTTGCTAAAATTTATTATGAGGTATACACATATATATAAAATCAAATTCAATTATATTAATGGGCAATATGATAATTTAGTATGGAAATTCCAAATCTTCAGCAAATAAAGAATTGAATAAAAGTCCATTATAAATAGCATCTTTATTAACATAAAGAAGGCTAAATTTTATAAAAGTTTATAAAAATAAGTAATTTTATTTTTTTATGCAATAAGCTATCCATATTATAAATTTCCTTAATCAAAATTATTTTTTAATTCAATTATTTCAATAAATTATTATGAATTATATCAGAGAAGTGAATTGTAAAATATATCATTTTTTTCTTTCAAAACATTTACAATAAACTGTTTGAAACATGCCTTCTATTAGAGTGTTTAATCTTTGTTATAATATTAACTTTCAGCTGAAATATAAATTAATTTTGTAGATTTTATGAAATCTGAACATTTCATTCCAATCATTAAATTGGACATGATTTTCACTTTCGTATAATTCATTAAGA